>WSTJ01000019.1:0-66490 GCA_019623705.1 Ceratobasidium sp. 428
GGACACACCTATGTCCGGCTACGGGTTCTCTGGCGCTCCCAACCTCTACACACCAGGCTCAGTTCATGGGTTCACCCCTAATCCCGATTACCGGCGCCCATCTATCCTCCAACGCGGCCCGCCCCCTGTTTCGGATTATGATAACTCTTACGGGCCAGACGGCGGAGGGCTTACATTCCGCCGGGACCCAGCACTGGGAGGAACGTATCTCGCGCCGGTCACAGAACATGCCGATATCATCACTCCAAACCCCTACTCACGCTCGCCTACGCCCCACACGCGTCCCCCGCCCCCGGCACACGATTCGGCGTCGCACTATTCGTACGCATTGGACCGAGCTGGGCCGTTTGCGGTCACAAATCTCATGCCGGGAGATATTTCGAGCAGTGCAAGTTCAGCGAGTCTCGCACCGGGAGGACGAGTCAGGTCGTTGGGACTCCCGACTGGGCGTTTGGACGATCCGAATCCGTGGAAAAGGTACGAAGGGGTGGAGAACCGCGGAGGTGTTGCGGGTGTGGATCCCAACACTGCGCACGAAGCAGGAAGTGAGACAGGGGAAGGCGGATGGGTTGGAACGATTCGGTCTGGGCTGTACACTGCAGTCGGGCGGATCGTGGGCGGGAGTAGACGCTCAGAAGGTGTCGACAAGGAGGAAGAGCGCCAAGCAGACAAGTTCACATCTATCCCCGAGCCGGTTCGTCGTGGGACCCACCAATCCACCGCTTCACGCCAGAGTCGCATTCTTCAACGCCTCGACTCTACTGGTACGACAAATACAACCTCGACTGTCACCGTTTATTCGTCGGATGATGGGCAAGTGTTTAGTACGCGTGCGACGTCGAGGCGGGATACGATGTCGACTTGGATTACTACCCGGAGTCGGAGTGCGCGTGGAGGGAAGAAGGAGGATAAGGACGAGGGCGGTGGGGAGGGTGGTGTGAGCGAGATGAAGGCCCGTGTAGCGAGCACTACGTCGAGTGAGTGGGGCAGTGGTGATCTTGTCCGAGTGTTAGGCTTGCAGGGTGGACCAGGTAGGAAGGAGGGGATTAGGGGATGATGGTATCATAACCGTGTATAAGTGCATTATGTATGTATCAATAGTGTTATAGATAAATGTCAGATTGTATAGACAACTGGCCCCTGGGACACTAGCCGCTTTAGTCCAACTCGCGTTGTAATAAATGTCTTTAGCAATCGACATAACAATCGAAAGCGCCAAGTTACTTTACTTTAAGCCCTTCAGCACGTGCACACGTCAAATATAAATCGCCCCGAAATTAAAAGCTACACAGTCCGGATTATACCCTAGGGCGAACGCACATGACTATATGCGTCATGTTTCTGAACGGCCGGGCCGTTTTCTAAACTTGGAAGACAAGCTCTTCAACCGCCATTCAGGGGAGCTTCTAAGATACAACTATGACGAGAGACTTCCACGCCCATCACTCCCAGGCACCAAACACGGTAATACTTCTCTCCCTCGCCAAAATCCGACGCTTCCATCCGTCTTGACACTGAATACTAAGCAAGATCCAGATTTATTTGTGTCTTGATGATATGATCACAAGATTCGATAGGATGGCTACAGTCGAACCCCGGCGATACGGGCTCCTCAGATACGGGAAAGCACTTGATTCGCTTCCTGATCTAATTTCAAACTTTGCCACTCGCTTCGTTGTGCTCACAGCCACCACAGCGTATACTATGATAAATGCGTCGTTTTGAGACGAAAGTCGCCTCTCTTTCAAGCCAGGCACAAGGTATATGAAAACAGAGACAACTGACAGCTTGGCGTCATCCTAACACTCCTCGTGGAACTCTGAGCTGGGTAGCTGATGATTACTTAAGAAAAGCGGCTTGCTGCCTCGGCTTGTACATGTGGTCGAAAAACTGTTGATCCACAGAAACACGAATTTGAAAACAAAACGATCGTGCCCGTATCACAGAGGTTCGACTGTACTGTCTCCCGGAAGCACGTATATAGAATAGCCACCCCATAGACATGGGGGCGCACGATGATTTCGCACAGATAATCAATAAAGGGGCGGGATAAGCCCGTATTTAGGCATAACGCTACCCCTATAAAGGGTCTAAAGTGCTAGCGACAGAAGAACATATCTGTATAGCTTATATATCACCCCACCAGCTCATTTCCCCATCGACCGATCACCTCCTTGTCATTCTATAACCCAGATTGCGCAGCGCTCTGCATGTTTTCTATAAAGAATTTACAGGTATGCCCACATGGTTGAGCGTGTTTGATTGCACCAGTCGACACTATTGATATCCACAAAGGACGCCGCCACGTCTATGTGGAACCAAACCGTTGCAACCAGCCCCAGCCAATTGCGATCTTCACAGCGATCACTTAGCAGTCGCAAGAACTTACGACCTCGAGCTTCGCAAACCATGCCAGGATCATTGATCATTGAGGAGATCACATACTCAGATGTGGAGAGCGATGTTGATGAGCTCGCAGAACGGCTTAGTTCGATAACAGACCTGGACGGCGAAGCAGCCGGACAGGACACAGTAAGTGCTGAGCCAATGTCTGGACGGTCTCCGCGTCAACACTTTTGGGCTGATGCGGCATACAGGTCGTTGAAGACTACTTCACGACTCACGAGATATCGCTTGAACACGAAGGATCTTCCTCTGGAAGCGAGGAGCACACAATTCCTTCAGGTAACTATGGATGTTTTGTTCTATTGGCACGATCAAGAATTAGGTGACCGAAATGACTGAAACGCAACAGTATCAACAAGCCAAACTACTATCCCAGAAACTGGTGAGAGGTTATTGGTTTTATCAGATAGCAACGTCCATTTAACCACGGAACATATGTTGGTTTATCGTGCTTGGCGGTCCAAGAACATATCGAGCTTCCTTTGGATGTATATTTAGTGGCTTATTCTCCACTTAATCAGCAGCATTTTGAGGACTACGGCATTGCGTGGGGCGTCCAGTGGGAGGTATGTCTTGTTATTGATTATGTCATAACTGTCGAGGATTGTTGTGGGTCTAATGTTGGCTGAAACGCTCAGATAGCACGTCTCACAACCGTATATCCAGAATTTTCTTGGGAGCATGTTAACGAGGAAGACATACTCGGACTGTGTGGCCCTAATGCAGGTCGCGCACCTTCTGTCTCGAGAATTTTGTTGGCCAAATCACCCGATTTTGCGGACTATGCGAGGCGAGAACGTCAAATTACTTTGCCAGCTTTACTTTCTCCGTGGTACGATTCCCTTTACGGTGTAGTACTGCGCATATAAGCTCACTCATCAGTATAAAAGGGATGATTATGACGAAGAAGAGGCCTATATTAGAGCTGACCGTGATAACGGTTTGATGAACGAACACGGAGGCAACGTGACACAAAGGATACACTTGCACATCGTCAAGTCGTCTGCTGCTCAAGCGGCGATTGATGGACTTCATTTCAAGTTTACCCTCGAACAACCCCAAAAATCGAAGGCGTGCCGCTTTTCTCGATATTTAGGCTCACGTCGCCTCATCCAGTGCCACTTCTCGGAAAAAGATGGGCGCACTTACCGAGATGCAATCATCAAGTTTTTTGCCTCGAAGAAACTCCTCATAAACGGCCGTCTCTTTCAGGCGTTTTATGGGCACGGCTCCAAGGTGGAGCTTATGGAGATTAACGAGGATGTTGGCAGAACGCCAGACCCGGTCGTTGGCGACCACAACCGGATGTCTCTCTTGGAGTTTGTTACCTGGCACAACGACTTTGACTTGAATGGTGAGCAAACAATTGGAAAATGGGTATCTCGCTTCGCTCTCGGATTCTCCACCTCCTTGGTCGGCCCGACGTTCACTCACAACAATATTCATTTCATCGGCGATATATGTGAGTAGCATATAATCCAGATAATGCACGATTTCATATTTTGTGCGAGAAGACGCACCAGGAACTAGTGGAAGGAGACCTGAGGCGCACGAGATTATGACGGACGGTTGCGGATTTCTAAACTGGACAGCCCTTAGAGCGATACAGGAGAAAATGAACTGGGAGATTTTTCCGGTTCACGTTCAAGCTCGCATCGCCGGGGCGAAAGGTTTATTTGTTTTGCATCCCGAGCACCAGGATCCTCGCGAACAACCCCAAATATGGATACGGTGAGTATACACACGGCCGGCTTCGGATCAACGCTTGTACTCAAAGCAACCAACCTTATAGCTCTAGCCAGGATAAAGTAAAACTGCAGGCGAAAGATTCGTGGTCCCCGTTTCACTACGTTCTTGACGTTTGCTCAGGACCGTTTTTTCAGCACCCTTCCTCGATCACCTACGAAATGATCCTATGTTTATCTGCTAGAGGGGTCCCAGATTATACTCTCATCGAACTACTGCGGAAGAGCATCCAGAATATCGCGAACGATCACGAGCCGCCCAGTCATGCCCATGGCTCACAAGTCCTCTGGGACTCAATCTATAATATACATCGTGTTCTTCAAAATAAACTCCGACACGTCATCTCTCCTGAGCAACAACGGGCGTATGGATTCGTGTCATACGCGGATGACGAGGAGGTTAGCCCCGAAGAGAATGTTTCTGCCAAATGGGATGTTGGACCGGACCCAAACAGTGGAATGCCAGCTACAGCGCAAGAACAAGTGCTAGGTTGGCTCCAGTCGGGTTTTAGCCCTACGGACCCTTGGGTCATGGAAAAGCTGGTTTACCTGCAGGAGAAGCTCTTAACAGCAGCGGTCCATGTGAGTACTCGTTTTTGCCAACTTCGCCGTCGGTATGTTGATGATGGTCAAACGTTAATTAAGAAATTTCGAATCACAATTCCCAAGAGCTTACGGGCTCATATCATCCCTGGTAAGTCGAGAAATCCCCCTTTCCCCGTTTTTTAGTCCAAACAATGACGCATATACCTAGATCCAACTGGAGAACTGGCTGAGGGTGAGATATTCTTTGCATCAAGTCAAACTCCGCTGGAGGACTCATCTGGCTTCAAGAAGCACTGTATCACCGGACCCGTCATTGTAAGCATTTAGAGCCATTGCCGGACGGAGCATTAAAAACGTACCCCTTTAGGTTTCGCGTAACCCATGCGTTCAAAAGTCCGACGCCCGCAAGGTAGTAAAGACTACTTCGGCAGAAGTGCAGACCGAATACTAACATACATCAATAGGTTGCGGCCGTTGAGAACTATAGACTATGGTCTCTTGGATATCACGACGTGGTGGTATTCTCGACGAAAGGGGATTGTCACTTAGCAAGTCTACTGAGTGGAGGTGACTACGATGGGTAAGCTAGGCTTTGATCTTATGGACTCCGAGCGGCTCACAACCATTCTACAAGTGACAATGTTGTCCTTATCTGGGACGAAGATATCACAGACAAATTCGTAAACTCCGATCTTGATACGGCGCGCCTTTCAGATGACTTTGAAAAAGCAAACTTTGATAAGTCAAAACATGGGCTGGGAAAACTTGTGGCCCGCTTGAGGCTTCAACCTCGCGAGCTCGAAGCCGAGTTGATCACGGCATTGCTTCAGGGAGCTGTGGCAAATAGGCTTGAAGGTCGATATAACATATTCTACAGGAATTCAGTCTACATAAATGGCCTGAACCATTCTGACACCATCCGGCTGGGACATATGTGAGCATTAAGCCTTTCGGTCTACCGGGCTGGGTATATGCTGAACAACCTCAGGTTTACTCAGTGTCTCGACTCGACGAAATCGGGGCTCGTGGTCAAGCCAGAGGTTCTGAAGCGAGACATCATGAGGTGGGACAAGAGACCTCCAGAGTGTTTTGTTCAAAGCAGAGAAGAGGACGAATCTTTTGGAACCAAGGCGAAACTCAGGCGAAACCCAAGCCTCCCGCCATTTATACTTGACACTTTGCTACTCATCGCCGAGGAGGAGACTAGGTCGTATAAGGCCCGACTATCAACACGACGTGACGAGCTCGCTAGGTCCAACACTGCTGACGACAATCTAATTAAGCCGTTCAAGGACGCACTAGATCGAGTCTCTCGGCGTGGCTTTGGAGAAGACCTGAAACATATTCAAAGTCATGTCGAGAAATACCGGGATCTTTTCATCAAAGCCAAGGGTAACCTGGGAGAGTTTTCTCCTTTCGAGCGCCATGGGAAAAGCAAGAGAAAAGACATATCCATTGGAGATAGACAGGAAAGCGCCCGAGCTTTGTCCGAAGCATACAACCGCAACCTTCCAAGCAGGCTTACTCTTTTCGACGACACAGCCGTACGCCGAGTAGCCGCATCTTATGCGTATTATCTCGATAAATCTTCTCGAAGCTCAAAGTTTGATTTTTCTTTTGGAGTCGCCTGGGCTGAGTTGTGTGCTATCAAGGCGCGAGCGACGGGCGGCGATTTTGTGACCTTGACTTCTGGGTACGTGGATTCGATGGCGATACAAAAGAAGATTGTCAAGGTGTACCGAGAGATGGAGATGGAGACTGATTCTGACTGAATGGTTTATTTGTTCTAAAGTTTGACCGCGTATACGTGTGACTTTGACTCTTGCTTTCATTTGCGTTCATTTGCTTTCGTTGCTTTAGTTTGCTGACTGTGTTCGCATTATTGTCTGGCTCAGCTGTAGGATAATCGAACTAGTATCTTCGAGCCCGTAGTGTACGTTAATGTTAGTTGGGTAGATAAGTCGTACCTACCAGCTGATAGGCTGGGTTACTAGACTATGCTTACTTGAGCGCTGGTGCTTGCGCTGTCATGTGGTACGTTCAATTAATTGGCTCGGCGTCGTAACCACAGGAGGGAGATGCCACTACTCTAGATCTATTTGGTCGGCCCGACCCCCCAACAACGACAGCTAACGGACAAGAACTGAGTGCGAGCGCCGGTGGTTATGTCTAGCGCACGCGGCGACGCCAGCGGTTGATCGCCCCATCTTGTACGGACAAGGCTCAGGAAGTGCTGACCAGGCGGTGGGCCTCAATCCATCGAAGAGTGTACGTCGCTTTGGAGCGAGGTTGAGCACGGAAATATGTGAACCCGAAGGCAAATGTTGGGTTGGACTCTGGCGTTAGCCAGAAGAGAGGTGATGGCACGAAGGCGGGGTACAAAAAGGTGTATGCACCAACAACAACGCTGCCGCGAGATAACGCATGACGCGCGACCTCCAGCGCCAGTACGAGATATTTGTTGTCGAACTTATACCAGCTAAACGCGTCACCACGCACGCCATCCCTCAGCTGCCACATGATTCTGGTGCTTTCCGTAGCTCCATGACACGCATACAGCTCTCCCAGCTACGTTGCTCGAGCCATGCTTGATTACATGCACCCTTTTTTTGGGAAAGCTGAACCTTTCCTGGCCAAAAATACAACCCATATACCCGCCATTTAGGAGCTTCACCTCCGGAGCTCCAGAGTGCCAAACATGGAAGCCGTTCTCCCTGCCCAAGGCTTCGGTCATTTTGGGGACCGCCCAAACCTTCATCTGCATTCCTAATAGTATGATGAGCGACAGGTTTGACAGGCTCGCCACGCAGCTGATACTTATATAGAACAGCCACCCCCTGAACATAGGCGCGCCTGATGATTTCATAAAGATAATCAATAAGGGGGAGAAAAAAGTCTTTATTTAGATGTCGTTGTGCCCTCGGGATGGTTCTTGATGTGTGTTCGCCCATCACTAGCACTCGTGATGAGCAAACGTAGTTGTATATAATTGTCCTCCACTAGCCAGGCCGACCTTCACCCCATCATAGACTGATCCACGAACCGTAAGCTTGATTGGAACCTAGTTACACATGCTCTCTAGAAAAGATTTACAGGTAGGTAGACCTGCTTGAGGACGTCTGGTCAGACATGTTGACGCTATCGATAAAGGGTGCTGCCGTGGCCACGTGGAGTCAACATGTATCCAACTCAACCGGACATGAACCCTTGTATGAATCCTCTCGCGGTAACAAGAGCCTCCGGGCTCAAAGTCTCCAAGCAAACCCCGGATCTTTGGTTCTTGAGAAGATATCATATTCGGATATAGAAACCGACGTCGAAGAATTAGCAGACCACTTCAGCTCGATAACGGACTTGGACGATGATGTGGCCGAGCGAGACATTGTAAGTGCTGAATCCAAAATATTTGGATGTTATATTGATGTGATATACAGGCGGCTGAAGATTACTTTACGACTCACGAAGAGCTACCAATCACTTCAGAACATGGTAAAGAGTCTGTGCTATAACCCTCAAATCGTATTAACCAAAATGTGCAAACACAGTCTCACCAAAGCCGGGCGTTACACCTGAGATTGGTAAGACGTATGTTAATCTACCTACCTATATATCTAACCCAAAAGCCCCGTCACGTTGCCATCTGCACTTTCGTACTATTAAGTACACATCAAACTTCCTTCAGACGTACATCTCGTCGCTTACTCTGCAACACACCAAAACTATTTCGAGGATTACGGCATTGCGTGGGGCGTGCAATGGGAGGTACGCTTATGGTGTCGATTATACTATGATCGTCAGCTTGTCCATCGTAATTCGACTGATGCTGGCTGAAACCCCAGATTGCGCGTCTCACAGCTGCGTACCCAGACTTTTCTTGGGAGCATGTTGACGAAGAGGACTTGCTGAGGTTGTGCGGGCCTAATGCAATCTGCGCACCTTCTGTCTCGAAGATATTGTTGGCCAAATCTCCCAAGTTTGCGGACTATGCAAGGCGGGAACGTCTAATCGCCCTACCAACTCTAGTTACTCCATGGTATGACAGTCATCCTGTGCTCGCAATACCACGCATACATACTAAATTACCAATTTAACAGGGACAGTTTCGACAAAGAGGAGGCCTACATCAGGTCTGGACGTGACTCTGGGCTGGTGAACGATCATGGGGGGAACGTTACACAAAGAATACATTTACAAATCATCACTAAGGCCCAGGATACGATCAACGATTTTTCGTTCAAATTTACTCTCGAACAACCCCAAAAATCGAAGGCGTGCCGCTTTTCCCGATATTTAGGCTCACGTCGCCTCATCCAGTGCCACTTCTCGGAAAAAGATGGGCGCACTTACCGAGATGCAATCATCAAGTTTTTTGCCTCGAAGAAACTCCTCATAAACGGCCGTCTCTTTCAGGCGTTTTATGGGCACGGCTCCAAGGTGGAGCTTATGGAGATTAACGAGGATGTTGGTAGAACCGCGGACCCAATGTTTGGCGACCATAACCGGATGTCTCTCTTGGATTTCATTGCTTGGCATAACAACTTCGAGCTGAACTACAAGCAAACAGTTGGGAGATGGGTGTCTCGTTTTAGCCTCGGGTTCTCCACTTCATTAGTTGGCCTGACGTTCACTCATAACAACATCCATTTCATCGACGATATTTGTGAGTAGTACCATATACTAGTCGAAACGTACGTATAATGACATGTCATTCCGCCCGAGAAGATGCGCCAGGGACTACTCGAGGGGACGCAGAGGCGCACGAGATCATGACAGACGGCTGCGGGCTCCTAAATTTGGCAGCCCTCAGAGCAATACAGGAGAAGATGAACTGGGAGGTGTTCCCTGTCCACGTCCAAGCTCGTATTGCTGGAGCAAAAGGGCTGTTTATGTTACACTCTGAGCATCGTGATGCCGAGGAGCAGCCCCAAATATGGATACGGTGAGTATGCATACATCCGATTCTAAGTCGCTGTTCGTGTTGATATAGCAATTGGCCTTACAGGTCTAGTCAAAATAAAGTAAAACTGCAAGCAAAGGACGTGTGGTCCCCGTTTCATTACACCCTCGACGTTTGCTCTGGGCCGTTCCTTCAGCAACCATCTTCGATCACATACGAAATGATTCTGTGTCTGTCTGCTGGAGGAGTTCCTGATCAGCTTCTCATCGATCTACTTCGAAAGGGCATTGAGAACATCGCGAGCGAGCACGAACCATCCAGTCATGCTCACGGTTCGCAAATCCTATGGGACTCGATCTATAACGCCCACCGTGTGCTCCAAAACAGGTTACGACAGGTTACCTCTCCGGAGGAACAACGCTCAAATGGATTTGTGTCATACGACGAAGATGGAGAGATTGTTCCTGAGGAAGCTGCCGCCGCTAGATGGGATGTTTGGCCGGACTTAAACAGTGGAATCCCGGCTTCGGCACAAGAGCAGGTCCTTGGATGGCTCCAGTCTGGCTTCAGCCCTACAGACCCTTGGGTAATGGAAAAGCTGGTTTACCTGCAGAGCAAGCTCATAACAGCAGCAATTAACGTGAGTGTCGTTCCACTGACTAAACCACAAGCGCGTTTATGGATGCTTAACCAAATGTGATATAGAAATATCGTATCACTATTCCCCGGAGCTTACGGGCTCACATAATTCCGGGTAGGTGGTGAACATCCTGTCGGTAGGTTCTCTGGCGTTTCTATTGATAACGCATATATCCAGATCCAATTGGAGTATTGGCCGAGGGAGAGATATTCTTCGCGTCAGGTCAAGCTTCCCTAGAGGACTCGTCTGGCTTCAAAACGCATTATGTCACTGGGCCTGTCATTGTAAGTCAATGTCGTGCCAGATTAAACAGCGGATGAAGTATATTCCTCCTGGATTCAGGTTTCTCGTAATCCTTGCGTTCAAAAGTCGGACGCTCGTAAGGTAATAAGAAAACTAACTTGGTGGGATTGCAGACTAATTTTTGATCTACGCAACTAGGTCACGGCCGTGGAAAATTACAGACTATGGTCCCTCGGGTACCATGGAGTGGTGGTATTTTCAACACAAGGTAATTGCCACTTGGCAAGTCTACTGAGCGGAGGTGACTATGACGGGTAAGCCATGTTACAGACTTACGAATTTCGGGTGATTCACCAGTACTGCTTCTACCAGTGACAACGTTGTTCTTATCTGGGACGAAGATATCGTCGACAAGTTTGTCAACTCCGATCTCGATACTGCGCGTCCTTCGGTCGGCTTTGAAGAGGCGAACTTTACCAAGTCCAAATATATGCTAGGCAATCTCGTCTCCCGCTCGAGGCTTCAAAACCGCAAGCTCGAGACAGAGCTAATCACAGCGCTACTTCAAGGTGCCGTGAAAAACAATCTACATGGTCGCTATAATATGTTCTATCGGAACTCGGTCTATCTTAACGGACTAGATCACCCGGACACGATTCGACTAGGACACATGTGCGTATAGCCTTTCGGCTTCTTATACTGAGTGTTGGTCGAGTGTATGCTGACCAAATCTCAGGTTTACGCAATGTCTTGACTCGATGAAATCAGGGCTTATAGTGAAGCCGGGAGTTCTACAGCAAGACACTAAAAAATGGGACAGGGAGCCTCCGAAATGCTTCAACTTGAATAAGGACCAGAAGGACTATAAATATCTCGGGAACCCGATACCACTCGACAAACGGAACCCAAGTCTTCCACCTTTCATACTCGACAGTTTGCTTCGCATTGCCCAGGACGAGGCCCAATTGTACGAGACCCGACTATGCGTGTGGCGCGACGAGCTCGCTAAGTCCAACACCGCCGACGAAGACCTCGTCAAGCCATTCAAAAACGCACATAACCGAGCTACTCGGCATGGCTTTGAGAACGATCTGAAGCAAATTCAGAGCCATGTCGATAAATATAGGAAGGCTTTAATCGAGGCTCTGAACGATATGGGAGAGTTCTCCCCATCTACACGTCGCGGAAAGAGCAAAAACAAAAACAAAAACAAGGGTGAAGGCAAGGAGAAAATCATGTCCCCGGGAGATAGGCAGGAGACCACCCGAGCCGTGTCTGAAGCATACAACCGCAACCTTCCGAACGAGCTCATCTTCTTTGACGAGGCTGCTGTGCGTCGAGTAGCCGCGTCCTATGCGTATCATCTTGACAAATGTGCCCGGAGCCTCGAGTGTAATTTCTCTTTTGGAGTCGCTTGGGCCGAGCTGTGTGCGATCAAGGCGCAAGCGACGGGTGGCGACTTCGTAACGCTGGCTTCGGGATATATGGACTCGATGACAATGCACAAGAAAATCGCTGGGGTATACCGGGAGATGGAGATGGAGATGGACACCGGACCTGATTGAATGCTCTCTTGCTACTATCTCATGCGAGCCAACATCTACATGACATAGGTTTTTTTAAAACTTTTTTCAACGCTTTCTTTTATTCTTGTTATCTGTTCTGTATTAGCTGTCTTGACGCCTAGTTTTGTGGTGAGGCCTCAATATGTGGGGATATATAGCTTCACCCACTTGCACCGTCCCAATAGTAGCTAGTGCGTGATTATGATATATGAGCAAATCTACCACCCAACTGTTTGCCTTCAACACCGCTCTCAGCCGGGCATACGACTTCGGCTTTCTCGCTCCGGTTCGCAGATCACATTCATGCCCACCCCCGCCTCGGGCATGAATTGAATGACTCAAAAGAACATGGACTCGGGTATCAGCCTTTGGCTGAAATATTCATCCATGTTGCGCCACCCGACTTGAGCTCACCATAATTTCAGCCGGCTGACGTCCGGCTTTCTCATTCACCCGCTCGCACCGGTCGAACAACGGGGTCTAATTATACCCTTGCTTCTCCTTATCGTCCCCGGCTAGCACAAATTTCCACCCTCCAAGCGTTCAATTTCACATGTAAACAAACCGAATCGGGGCATACGTATGGACAAACAAATCCCGCCTTATTGATCGGGCGCTTACGCCAATTCCTCAGGGCCGGCTAATCTACACTTGCAATAGCACAAGCCTCTAAACCACATCCACCTACGATGGAGTCAACAGCCTACGCCCACCTCCACCGCGCAACACTCCGTACACTCCACTCTCACTCGTTCACATCCTCCTCATCTATAGCCGCACACACCCTCACCTCGCTCTTCGCCTCGTACCTCGACCTCCTCGCGCGTTCCTCTACAGCGCGAGCAAACAACTCTGGTCGAACTGGTGTAGGATGGAATGATGTGTTGGGCGCGATGGACGAGATGGGCGTGGGCGTCGATGAGATGATGGGCTGGTGTAGGAGCGAGGCGGCGGAGGTGGGCCGGAAGTATGTTGTTGCGCCCAAGGAGCGGGAGGTGTATCATTTGTCGAGGGAGGAGAGGGAAAGGGAGAAGGAGAGGGAAAAGGTTGGGAGGGAGAAAGGGAGGGGTGTGTTGGGTGTGTCGTCGTGGCAGGCGAACGGGGTTGGTGTGAGTGTTGGACCGGGCGTGGAGGAGGCGAGGAGGAAGGAGCTTGTCGAGGTTGACGGTGCGTTTTTTTTCCTTCTTCGTCTTTCGTTTTGATCGGGGGGAGGCTGATGGGCTGTGTGGTGTTGGATTAGAGTATGTTTCGGAGGGACTGGTTAGAGATCCGTCGAGTGCGATTCATCTTGTGTATGCTCAGTTGCCGTCGCCTGGTCCGTCGGATGATGAGGGCGAGGATGAGGACGAGGAGAGGCCGTATGAGGTGTATTCCGCTGATGTGAAGCCACCGGTCGTACTACCCCTTTCGCCTGTATCGAACAAGTCGAGGTCGCCCTCGCCTGGTCACCCGAATGGAACGTCTTCAAAACGGACGAGGGTGAACGGGTGGACGTCATCCCCACCAGACTATATACCCGATTTCTTACCGCCATTTCCCTCGGTTCACGATCCTCCGCCTGTTCACAACCAAGCTTCGCCGACGCGCGCGATCAAGTTACGGAGTAAATCTATTACGGGTGCTCAAGATGTGTCTACCAGTACAGGCGCTATATCCTATGCTCGGTCTGCGCTTGCGAATCTCCCACCGTCGTTGCTCCCGCCTATAACCCCACCCACCGCGCTTCCTCTCATCAACTCGAATCCTGGACTTGGAACCGTGGCCGAACCAGGAATTGCGTTGCGCGAGGCTCTGGCGCAGTACACGAGTAGTCCTACGCCGCCGTTTCCCTTTCCGGCCGGCACGATCACCGCGACAGGGGCGAACAATGCCCCAGCGCGGTCCAAGGCGGCGAGGATTTTGGCGGGAGCGTTGAGCCAGGCGTTTGATGCGTCTGATTCGTTGTTTGGTCCCTGGGGAGGCGTGGAGCCTCGTGCGAGCGCGGTGGGCGGAGAGGGCGTGCCTGTGCTTGTAGATGCGCAGGGTGAGATGATGGTGAATAAAAAGAGGACGGATAAGGTCGGGGCTCTGGCGGCTAGTGGAGTTGGTGGGAGGGTTATTTCGAAGGAGGAGGATGTGCAGAGTGTTATGGGTGAGTTTTTGCTATTTCCGGGGTTTGGGCGGAGGTGCTGAGGTTGTATTTTGTGTAAAGGGTACTTCAAATCCCCGATTCTGCCGCTTGCGAGTGCGTTTATCGCGCCGAGCGTACTGCATCGAACGACGAGGATTCTACCGCCACCGCCGTTGCGCACGGCAGACGACCCGGACAAGGCTACTCCGCTGTATTACCACACCGAGCGGGCCGTGCTTGCGCCATGGTGCGTGCACGTGCCCGAAACGGACGGCGGGCCGGTCAAAGACGCGGCAGACACAACATTACCCGAGGCGCGACTGGTCCCGACATGGGACTGGTCGGCGAAGCATCTCGAGGGTCCGCTGAGCACGCGGCGGGGGAGAGGAATCGTGGGGGGCGTGCCGGTGGGCAGTCAGGGTCGTGCGGGGAGTGTGGCCGGGGCATGATGTTCTGCGAGTTCTCGAGGGCGTTGCCTGTGTTAGCGTAGAAGCTGTTCTGAATGGTGTAGCCCCGCGCGCCGTGTACGCTGTGTTTTCTTTTTTCTCCGGTCTATATTTCATGGCACTAGGACTTTTTCATGTGGCATTCGAAGAGCGAGTGCCTTTGCTTGGTTCTGTTAGCCCCAAACACATAAGAGCGCATTACGTCGTTGGGGAGAGAGCCCAACGACCACACTACCTCCAATTACCTACATTCTTATCATGAAGCCTGGATCCGTTGAAGTCGCGCCCGGTGCTCAAGGCGAGTCTGCGACCCGTCGAGCGTCGATCCACTCGGAGAGCCTGGTAGACAAGCCGGCCGAGGGTGTGACCACCGTGCACGACGTGCTGCTCTACGCGGCCCGCACGCACGGGACCAAGGACGCCGTCGGGTGGCGGACGATCGAGAACATTGTCGAGGAGCAAAAGGACGTGACCAAGACGGTGGGCGGGAAGCAGGTTACTGAGAAGAAGACCTGGAAGTACTTTCAGCTCAGCGACTACCAGTACTGGTCCTTCACCCAGTTCCGCGACTATGCTCTGGAGGCTGCGCGCGGCCTTGTCGTCCTAGGCGTTGAGAAGGGCAAGGTGTTCAACGTCTATGCCCAGACTTCGTAAGTGTTGTACCCCATCCCGCCACACGCGCCTCTTGCTCATCCACTTGTGGCTAGCGTCAATTGGCAGCTCGTTGGCCACGCGTGCGCAGCTATCGGCACCCCGATCGCCACAGCTTACGATACCCTCGGCGAGTCCGGACTGCAGCACTCGCTCGCCGAGCCCGAGTGCCAAGGCGTGTTCACCAACGCGGACCTGTTCCCGACCCTGATCAAAGTCTTGCCCCACACCCCCTCTATTCAGCTCGTGGTCTACGACGGCGAGGCCAAGGACTCTGTTCTCGACTCGATCCGGGCTGCGCGCGAGGGCTTGACCGTTATCCACCTCGATGATGTGCGCGCAAAGGGTCGCGAGAACCCTGATGTGGACACCAAGTCCCGGCTGCCCACGGCCGAGGACACGGCGTGCATCATGTACACTTCCGGGTCGACTGGTGCGCCCAAGGGCGTCGTGCTCTCCCACAGCAATCTCATTGCCTCGTTGGGCGCGATCAAGACCCTGCTCGGACACCACCTCAAGCCGGACGACACGTTTTTGGCCTACCTCCCGCTCGCGCACATTTTGGAATACATTGTCGAGCTCGCGCTGTTCTTTGTGGGCATGACCACCGGCTACGGCCGCGTCAAGACCCTCACGGACGCCTCGGTGCGCAACTGCCTCGGCGACATTCGCGCGTTCCGGCCGACGATCATGGTCGGCGTCCCTGCCGTGTGGGAGACCATCCGCAAGGGGATCATGGGCAAAGTCAACCAAACCGGCGGAATCAAGAAGAGCGTGTTCTTGGGCGGCATGTCGATCAAGAGGGCGGGCGTGCCTGGCTTGTCCCAAGCCGTCGACGCGATCGTGTTGAGCCAAGTGAAAGCCCAGACCGGTGGGCGGCTCCGTCTTGCGCTGAGCGGTGGCGCTGCCCTGAGCCGCGAGACCCAAGAGTTCTTGTCGTTGGCGCTTGTAACTGTCCTGCAAGGTCTGTGTCGTTTGTTATGTACCTTATATGCCTGTTCTGACGTTTTATGTGTTGTTAGGGTACGGTATGACCGAGTCGTGCGGAATGTGCGCCATCTTGCCGCCCGAGTACATGTCCTACGGTCCGGTTGGTGTACCCGTCCCGTCGATTGAGATCAAGCTCTTGGACCATCCCGAGGCCGGGTACCTCGCGACCAACGAGCTGCCCCAGGGCGAGATCCTCATCCGTGGTCCGTCGGTCACCAAGGGCTACTTCAAGCGAGACGACTTGAACTCGGACAAGGAGATTTTCGCGGGCGACGGCTGGTTCAGGACGGGCGATGTCGGACAATGGAACAAGGACGGTACGCTTAGTATTATCGACCGAATCAAGAATTTGGTCAAGTTGCAGGGCGGAGAGGTGCGTTGTTTCTATTCTTTTTCTTCAGGTTTTGTGTATTGACTGAGATGGGGATTCGTAGTACATCGCGTTGGAGCGCCTCGAGTCGACATACAAATCCTGCTCGCTCGTCTCGAACATCTGCGTGCACGCCGTCCCGGACGCGAAACAACCCATGGCGCTCATCTTCCCGCACGAATCCAACCTCCGTCACTACCTCTCGTCGAACAACCTCCAAGGCGTCGACTCGTCCGCCGACTTGGCCACCCTGTGTCACACTAAAGCTGTCGCCGAAGCTGTGTTGAAAGAGTGTAATATCGTGGGGAAGAAGGCCGGGTTCAAGCCTTTGGAGATCTTGGAGGCGGTCGTGCTTACGCCTGAAGAGTGGACGCCTGAGAATGAGTTGGTCACTGCTGCGCAGAAGATCCAGAGGAAGAAAATTGCGCAGAAGTATGACAAGGAGATCAAGGTGCGAGCGCTCTCTATGATTGATTATTTGGGTTGGATACTGACGCGGTTGTGTGTCTTGATTTGTAGGAGGTGTACAAGGAGGCTAATTAGATTAGTTACCGGTGAAGGATGAATGATTGAGAAGTTGTCGATGTCTATTTGCGAGGATTGACCTTTTTTTTGTTATGTACAAGTAACCGAGTTTCACGAATAAACGATTTATTTGAGCTTAGCCTGCTCTGTGCCGATTTAGTTTCTCAACATCTCGAAGCAGTGGACGAAAGAGTGGTGTGACATGCAGTTCTCCGTTTCTAGCAAATGTTTTGATAACGTGTCTTGGTGCTCTTGCAGATTGTCGGTAAGTGGACTAAGTACAAGGTGAGTAGAACTCTTTGTAGAATCTTGTTCATGATAATTACTAGCCTTACCTAGGCTACACATGCGCACGTTCTACCGAGAGTTGCTTGTATGCGTGCTCTCAGCTGAACTACGACCATAAGGTACACAGTTGGAAAGCTACTAGTACGCTAAAAAAAAAGAGTTTGTTCTAGCGCTTCCTTATATACCTCTTTGTGTTTTGTCCCACGGTGCGTTTTGTTTTATTTGTGCGCATATCTGTATTTATACCACGTCACACAAGTGGCGGTGGCAAAGTTCTTTCCAAAAGCAACGTCCATGACTATTCAAATCGAGAATATCTACAAAAATATCCTCAACGATCCACGTAAGTCGATAGACCTAAATATCGAGCCTGTGTTTCCTCTCAAGCGCATAATCTCTATTTCAGGTGTTCGCGCGGCAGTCGACTCGATCGCTCGGCATTTTCCCCGTGCGCCGTTTGTAGCTATCGTTATTGGCACGGGTGCGGCGAGCGAGCCTGCGACTTTTATCCTTTTTCCACTGTTGGGATTGGTACCTGGAGCTGCCGCAGCCGGTTCGCACTACTGTTTCTTAACTTGGACTGCTAGTCTCAAACCCCGTGTTATTTGAGCAGGTTCACTGGCGGGGTTAGTCAAATCGGCTCTGAAGGGAAGGCCCATTG
Source organism: Ceratobasidium sp. 428 (assembly GCA_019623705.1). Lineage (NCBI taxonomy): Eukaryota > Fungi > Basidiomycota > Agaricomycetes > Cantharellales > Ceratobasidiaceae > Ceratobasidium > Ceratobasidium sp. 428. Next base: position 18,084 of record WSTJ01000019.1, read on the forward strand.
CTCCTGGAGACATTTCCGGGATCTTGCAACTGCTGGGAGCCGCTGTGTCGGGTGGACTACCTCCGCTGATTGTTGGGGCGATGGTGGATGGAGTTGTGCAGAGCGTCAGAGCTACGAAAGGTTCGAAACAGGCGAAAGAACTTGGTGAGGGTGGAGAGAAAAAAGGTGCTGAGGACGTGGGGACGGAGGGAAAGAGCGTGAATGACGGCGCAGGCGGAGAAGAGCTGGTTGCCTTGAACGGGGCGAGCGCTGTTATTGTACCGGTGATCACGGCTGTTGAAGGGAATGACCTGGCTGAGGAGACTCATACTCCTTACAGGGAGGGGGTCCCAAGTATAGAAGCTGACACGGTTCTGGGGATTACTGAAAAGGAGTCTGAGACTCTCCATTCGAACTGGGTGGTGACGAAGACTTTCTCACCGGGGGAACCACGCGGTTTCAGACCAAAATTGTAATATGGATACCTTAATCTCGTCATATGAGCTACAATTTGAGGTGCATGTATGCCTATTTACAGCACTCTATCTAAACTACATGTTAGGCTGTATTTTATCCACTATTCTACTTGAGGTAAAGCATATCAACAGTGCTCAATATCCCAGGTGATTGCCATCGGGACGCTTTGGAGTGAAGACTACCTTACGTATCAAGGTTTCAGCTCCGGGATCTGCATGAGGAGAATTGCTCTATTCTTCTGCCGAAAAGTAACTTGCTTACGCCACCAGCCACACGCTTTGTGTTTATATTCGTGTGGCTATCAGTCTTCCAGTGGCTATTTAACCTGGATCATGGCTTGGTGAACCCACAAACGACCACGCTCCGTCCTATCACGATGATAGCTTGTACCATGTCACTATTGAGCTCCATGTGCCGCGGCTGGAGATACTTGAAGAAAGGATGTCAGGGTGAGTATCATATCGTAGGCTTTCAACCTTCATGGCCTAAAACGTTTTTAGGTGTTCTCAACACTATCGAGGATAGCTTCATATCGCTGAAGCAAGAACTTCACCCCTATTGGGACGACGCCGTAAACTGGATTTCTCAACCTTGTGAGTACGCCCTGTACCCGTCGATTTACCCTGTGTGGTTCACTCCTTAACCAACCATTTCGTACTAGGCAACCGAAACTGGCTGATTGTTCAAACTGTAAAATATTCCACCTTTGGCGTATTGCTTGGTGGAGCGCTGGTGCTTTTATTTAAAGGTCCACAGGGTGCTCTAATTGCTGGTATGCGAGCCTCTTTCAGACTTGCGTGCGTAGCAGTAGTTAATTTCCTATTCTTCCTAGGTGCTTGGGTGGGGGCATCGAAGTTTGCTGAGCGGTATTGGGGCCCTTTCCCACTGGAGGGGTGGTTTGGATCTTGGGGGTGGCTAGTACGCCTCGCAGCGCTCGGTCCCACCGGTCTGATCTGGAACGCGGCCGAATGGGTGGCTAATGGTGTGAGCACGATTGTTCAAAAGATCATGGAGTACTTCGGCGCCGAATTTTGATAGCATGTAGTTAGGCTAAAATGGAGTACCAGTTGTGTTTTATCTAGCGAGTGCGCTGAAGCAAAGTACTTAGCAGCTAAAACATGCAATTCAGACACGAAAGCTACCTAAGTTCGATATAAACGCATTTTGAAAGTATTAGACTAGTAGCAGAACTGTCGGCGAGGGTTGGAGGGTATTGTTAACTATGTTCTGCAACAAGATGTCGGTGTTTATTGTGCGCATGTACGGCGCGAGATTCGGGACAATTGTATGAAGTCTTGTCTGAAACTATGGTGTTTGAGGTACATATTGGTATCCTTGTATTATCTTGTTTTCAGTTGAATGTACCGGAGGAAGCTGCATGCATGATTTCAGCGATCTCATTTATACTCTTCGGTATCTGTAGCCCACACTCAGCCGCTGTTCGTAAATGTTATAGAGGATATTTATTTGCTGGTCAATACTCAGGATAATCTATAGCAATGTAAATGCAGTGGACTTGGATGTGTGGCAGCGAGAGAGAGAAGGAACAACTGATGCAGAGGTCACTATGAGCAGGACTATGTACTATGTAAATGCGACTTCTATTAAGGGATCAGGAGAACCGAAGTACTCATGCATATACAATTGTATTAGCGGCGCTCGAAAGAGACTCCTTGTACTTATGATCGAGCATCTGAAGTTAGGTTGGTTGGGCGTTGGCGTTAATTGTCTTGGTGGGCGCTAATTGCCTTGGCAGGCGCTTCGTCGCTGACCTAAACATATCTCACTGCTCTTCCTTCTGCCATCTACCACCACCAGAATATTGCACACTGCCGCACCTCATTGCCCCCTTAAATTATCGTAGGCGCGCTAGGCTGTGATTGCACATTAGGATATCATTCTATTGGTGCCGTTCGATGTTCAACGAGAGTCGGCATGTTGCTAGTAGGCTGACTCCGAGAGGCCTTATGGCTCGCTCCCTCATACGTCTCTCACGTAGTGTGGTGAATCCGTCGCTTCCTGGTTTCGTGGAGCTAGGAGGCATGGTGAAGGAGTTGGTTGAAGATTGGAAGGTTGGCTCCACCAGGCGCTGCCAAGTGCCACTTTTCCGTCTGGCGCATCACTAATATTTGGTGTCACCTACAGACCGCAAATCATAACGATAACGAACTCACATGGATAGCTACACGACTCGAAGACCTTTGCAGTCTCGTACATGAGTTTGATGTGGCGGAGCATCCCGATGTTTCTAATGCGTCGAGGTGGGTAGCCGGAAGTCTGAGCAATAATGAATGCTAAGAGACTACTGCCGCTGGTAGAAGGTTTCACGAGCTTAAAAACTCACTGACCGAAGGGTTAAACCATCGGCCCTACTCGGGAATACACGGTGCTGAACAAAAGCAACGCCTATTGGACGACTTGAACCGCGAGATAAACCGGGTCGTAGAAATGACTCTTGTGCGTTGTTCCTATCCGCTGGCTGAGCCACCAATTGTATAACGGTTTCAAGCTACGATTAGCACTTGTGCAAACTCAGTCTAACAAGCACAACCCGATTGATAATGTGCGTCGTTCCGGCTCTAGTATGTTTTCTTGTGTCTCACGTTTGAGTAGTTCCAGGTAATTTCTGCTCACGAGATCACTGGCCAGATACCAGCATATGGTGCCGCCGTGTGTTGGGATCCACTTGTACCAGCAAGCGAGAATACTTCTTGGCTATCAGCGCCTGATCGCCCAGTGGTCATCAGCAGCGCTTGGCGTGCCCGCCTTGGAAAAGCGCCCGTGATATATAAGACGTTTAGCTCACGTTGCGACAGTGGCGTGGCTACTAAGGTATTGTCGCTGAAGTACTGTCTATCTACGAGATTCAAACTCACAATGAGCGTTAGGTTGCAGAAGCAGAGCTAAAATATCTATCCAGATGTTTGTATGTATTTCCGGTCTTCTTTGTTTCCTGTGTTTATAAGATATCTACCAAACTACTATGCGTTAGACACCCAAACGTTGCAAGCGTCATAGGAGTCACGAAGGGGTACGATGGTCTCAATGGCTACGCAGTTGTAGCAGGTAAGTTGTCTGCGTAATGGTGACTTTGGGATAGCTTATTATGCTACTCTCGCTTAAGAGGGTGTGTCGCTTGACCAGTTCCTACTTCGGGTAGACTCTGGAGCTGCTCTCGTTAAATTGGTAGGCAACATTTGCGAGCCGCGCTCTGCTCGCATACTCATAGCGTATGCGATACAGATACGAGATATTGACGTGAGTCGACGTATGATCGCTGACGGACGGGCTGATAAAGTTGATGGCGGTGCCTTCAACCAAGGACGTGCGAGCAAATATGATGGACAACCTTAGATATCAGATTGACGTATGGTTACCACAGATTTGTTAACTGGAGTCGAGGGGTTGATCTTGGTCGTTTTAGGTCGAACATGTCACTGTGAAGCCAAATGGCCACCTCACTGTGTTCCCTGAGCTACATCAGTACAGTGGGTTTGATATGAGGGGGTGTTTCGGTTTGCCGGTATGCACGTATAATGATGACTGTGCTTACGGCTAACTCGAACCCATCGTATGGTTGTTTGACATGACCAGGAAGACGATCGTGCTGCGTTAAATCCACCTGTGTTGGATTTTCTAAATGCCTACTGGTACTGCCCTGACCCAAGGCCGAGCTGTAATCCACTTTATACTGGATTCTTTGATTCTATCACGACGTTAGATTGGAAGACGTTCACACGGCTTGAGATAGCACGTCTGGCCGCCAAGTACAAGGTGTTGCCAGAATACCGCTATTGTCGCTGGACGAGACAGTTCGCTCCCCCCTATACGATTAGCTCAGGAGATATCGGAAGGTCTATATATTCGAGCCAGTATCAGCCAAACACCTGGAGCTTGATTAAGCTGAAACGAACACCTGGCATTCAGGTGCGTGGCTAAACGCATTAATGCGTTCACGGATGCTAATCAGTGCTGTTCATAACAGTGGCATTATAGATGTGAGTGTGGTCACGCCGAAGGTGCTCGGACATGCATGGAGGGCGACTGGTGGACGAGGTAAGCGTTTATCAAATATAGTGTATATGAATAGATAAATAGCTGACTGTATTGCAGTATTACTTTGCACATTTGTGGGCGTAGCTGGTTTGAGTGGGGGCAGGACGAGCCCGGCGGAATTTCCTATGAGCAGGCAAAGCAAGCACGAGCATCTCTACGTGGTGACAGGTTACGAGTGGAGCGGGCGCAGTATTGTGTGTTGCCTCTGCGTGATCGGTTGTTCTGGACTGATGGGTTTGATTTATAGGTACCGCCGCCAGCTGCTCTTTGCGTATCAATCGCATAGGGCCAATCGAGCGGCCCTTTGAACGGTTATACTTTCATCGTAACCCTTCTATGCGTTCTAACCCCCAAGCGTTCTGGGGATTCCCAAGCACTAGTCTTGATCCGTGTTCCCCTCCCACAGTCCCAGGAGAGGTAGGGTTAAAACTCACCTATGATATGTACGTTAGGTTTCCTGTGACGCCGTTTCACAAGCAACACGCTGAAAGTGATCTATTAGCCGGTATCAGACATACTGCTTATCGGATTTTTGGGACTACAGGTATGAGGAAATGTTACGATCAAGTCTAGCTTCAATACCTGGCGGCTATCCTGGGTCGTACGTTGAAGAGGTTCCCGAGGATGAGGCTATTGAGGAGGCTTGGTTTGTCACCCCTGTGAAGTAGTTCTACAACGCATATATCATGAATCTCACTTCTGAGCACAAGCACCTTTCACGCTTAGATTAGACCACATTGTCAGCATATTGTACCGAAATGTTTTTTGTTCGAAAACTATTGCTGGTATACTACATTCTCAATACTATTTTTGCTTGGCCTCCTCTTCTCGGACCTTCCTGATGGCTTCAATGACACTTGCATGCACACCCTTCCCAGCGGCAACAACTCCCTTGTTCTCACCTAGAGTTCGGCCTAGTCCAAAGTTAAGCGGTTGGCCAAGCATATCCGAAACTATTCCACCTGCTTCGTGGATGAGGAGCGACCCAGGAGCGTGATCCTAGCGTACGAAGCAATTTTTAGAACGTTTCAAACACTCAGATGTGTCGACCCACCCAAATCTTTTCAATATAGCCCTTCCCAACTGGTACCCTCAGATATACCCCTCCGGAACGAGCTAATTCACAGTACTTGGCTTGACTATCCATACGAACTGGAGCAGCCGTAATCCCAAGCGTTTTGGCTATCTGGGCGGAGAACCCATGCGAACTATGCGCAGCTTCAACGGATTCAAGTAGATGTGGTGCGGTGTTTGGTGCAAGAGGAGGGATTGATATCTTCGTTGGTGCGGAAAAAGGAGCAGAAAGTGGACGCTACAAATTGAACATGAAGTGGGTTGGTTCGGCCGATGAGAGTTGCCACTTACTTGTTCGGCTCCTTGACCACGAACTGCAACGAACAAGCAGCCTCTCTCACCATCCGCGCTATGTCCAGCGAGCGGAAGATTCGGGCAACCCATTACTCCAACCTGGACGACGCTATCGACGATGAGTGCAAGGCAAACAGCATACTGCTCCCCTCTCAGGAATCCTTTGGTGCCGTCAATTGGATCAAGTGTCCACATCCCTGTGATAATAGTCAGATTCGGAACTGATGTCTACTCAACTAAAATTACGCACGTCCCTTTGCCCCTCCAGCGTACGTCCCTCGATCAATTGCGTCTAGGAGCTCGGCTTCGGTACGTTTGGTGCCAAGCCCCCAAGTGTTTGAGTCTTGGATTTCCTCAGAGCTTGGGGCAGGACCCAGCGTATCGCTGGCCAGCTGTACAATTCGTTCTCGGAGAAGGCGAGCGGGGTCGGTATCAAGCCGAAGTTCGCTTGTGTCCTCTTCACCGATGACTGGGTCTTCAGGGAATGCGTTACCAAGAACAGTATTTATCACAGCTTGCGCTGATATATCGGCCACTATTCCAGGGTCAGAAAATCTTTGGCAAGCGTATCTCCGTGAACGTCTACCTACCAGTGACGGGCGATTTATCGCCTTTGATCACCGTTTCCGCATTGACTAGCTTTTTAAATACCGAAGCGGTAAGTTGACATGCTCGTGAGACTGCAGTGATTGCAACGTGCTTCTCTAAGGCGTAGGCTGCCGCCATTGTGGTTGCGGTTGTGGTTGGAACGAGAGGATCAAAATGTTAGATCGCTGATCGCCCAAAACCCGATTCCCGAACCCAGGCCCTGAGTGGCTGTTCGGTGTGCCGGATTTGCAGCGAAATTTGCGCTCGCGATTGGCTCTGGTGCCAGATTGGACTTGGACGGACCACTGGCTTTGCATTGCCGCATATCAGTTCGTTCATGAGCTTGTAAAGGAAATTGAAAGCCATTATCGATATAGATATAACCTGTAGGAAAAAGCTCGCGGTAAAGGGGCCTCCCAAATTTCGAGAGACTGAATGGTACCGCAACGGGTTCGATAAAACAGAGCGGGGGTTCGAGGGTTGAATATCCTAACTTCCTCGATTGATATAATTAGATGTCCCCTCTTTAGGCAAACCTCGGCAATTCGGCTTGATAGAACTGTCGCAAAAGTCTAGGCCTACGCCGGATAGTGCTCGCCGACTTGCCTGATATAGAAATTTGCTCGGGATGGTGTTGCTATAATTAAGGGGAGGGGTAGGCGGGGGCTGTTTGTGCCGAGATTGATCGATGATGTCATGATTTACATGGCTAAACACGATCTTTGCCACAGTCCTGGTTCTCAACCACCACTACCAAATCACGACGACTTTATTCTCCTTAGATAATTCTGGTGAATATTCTGAAGAGACGCGTACATACGATTCACGTTACCGATTGCCGGAGCTAAGAGTTGTCTGGGGCCAGAGCAGAGCCGGAGTGAACAACGGGTATCCCAGGTTCTATTTTTGGCTCGAGTGCAGATAACCTAATGTAGGTTTGTTCGTTCTCCTGCAGTGTTTATTAACTAACGGAAGCATGATTAGCACTGGTTTAGGAAATACCTGCCGATGCCGCCGATCGTGCGCGCGGGGGAGTGAATGTACGGTGCCTGTCCCCGATCAAGTAGCTCCTAAATTATCGACCACGACCAGAAAGAGTAACTTGCCGATGGAGAAAAAGGCAAAACCGACAGGATGATCGTGAGCGTTTCTACTTGAGGAAAGCAGAGAGAATTGATTGATTATTTTTCGTAGGTATATAAACCACCCGTCTCTGCTTCGTGAACGGTGTACTCGAAATCCCCCCTCGTTTTGCCCTGTAGCGCAAAGCCGACTATCGAGTTCTATTGCGATTGATATAACTTCTGCTCAATAACTTTTACTCTACTACCCCCTGTTTTCGACCAACTATGTTCAACTCCGTTGAGTTTGTTCTCTTGTTCCTGTCGGTGTTCTCTTCTGTCACCAAGGAGAGCGTTCACTGCGTTGGGACCCTACTTGCTTTTGCAATCGAATATGTGAGTATAGGTACACACATCACGCGAACACGGACTGATAGAACATGTAGAGCATTGGCAAGAGCATCGACTGCCACAAGTATCAGCTTACGACGAGCTCTATTGAGTCGCTAGTCGCTCTCGCGGAAAGTTACGGATACGATATGAAGATAAACGAGAAGATAAACGAGGAAGTGAGTTGAGACCAGCTCCGACCACTGATAGCAAGGACCGCCACTGATCCGCCGGTGTTATAGGAGGTATATGAACTGCTGTGTGTGATATTGATGCCTATACTCGGCAAACTGAGCGTAAGTACAACTCGATCTAGCTGATTTTATATGGCTAACTGGCCCAAATTTAGCTGGAGGAGCTGGAGGAGATTTCGAAGACGGGGTCGAGCGGTAGCGATGTATTGAACCTTCCGCTCGACGACGTTACGATATTGGTGAAGATGTGGACGCAACATGCACGGGAGGACGAAGAGAAGTGCGGACGATTTGAGGCGCTGCCTACGCTGGGGAGCGTCGAACATACAAGCGCTGGGGGCCTGATAGCAACAAGCGACATCTCTGCGGTTGGCGGTTTTGGCCCGGAGCATATGCCGGAGAAGGCCGTAAAGCATGGGATTGACAAGGACCCGAAGAGTGAGAAGTCGGAGAAGTGGCCGAAGATGAAGATGGACGCGAAGGCGGCGGCGATTATTTTGGACTACTGCAACGAACACGCGGCGGTGTCGACAAAGGCAACACTCAGGCGAAATGAGCGAGTGAAGAAACGGCAGATTATCCCATCGAATGTTGCACGTCGGGGCATGGCGATGGAGGAACGTGACATGTGGGAGATGATTAACGAGGTATGGGACTAGGTGCCAGGATGGATACAGGATGCTAACTAGCTACCCATAGGTCTCAACTAAGGAGCGGCTTTTCGACTCCAGTTCGATCTACACAGCGCGCTCTAATGAGTTATTGTCCGAACGCACGCAACTATTCTTTGCCACCCCACGTCACGGATCTGGAGTCAGGCTGGATGAAGATGAGAATAATTGGAGCGACGATGGAATGGAATGTGAATGGAGTATGGTTATACAGCAGGGGCAAGGTTTGACAACTCGGATATTCCTCTCTGCCTGGGGTTACTGAAACTTGTTTTATTAGGGAGTAATCCGCCTCTAGAGGAGACACACTCTATGGATATGCGACAATGGCAAGGGGGCCCAATCTTCGGATCGCCCACAATGCCTGGTGCCCGCTATAATCGGCCCTCGCCTATGGACGTCTCCAGGGCTACCCGAGCGGGTGTGTCCATGAATGTTGACGATATGTTCGGCGTTGGATCCCAGAACACCAATCGACCTCTCGAATCTGCTCAAATGAGCGACTATGACCCTAGTGGTCTGACGATGCCGAGTACTCCACTCAAACACGATCGTGGTGGGTTCGATTCCGAGCTCTGGGGTGAGACTTCTGGGATGGTTCTGGAGCACTCTCGCGGAGAGTTTGACTATGGATTGTGGAGCCGATATTCTACTGGGAGCCTCGACGAAGCGAGCAACCAAGCTGGACCGTCCGGTCATTCTGGATTGGCGATGGAGATGCCAGGACTTGGTCCAGATATAATCACTGGACCGCCTGGACATGCTACTTGCGGCAAACTCAACTATGGCGTATGGACTGGATTTTCAACTAGAAGTCTCAACGACACAAGCCTCCAAGGAACATCTACTTTCACCCCTCCTATGGCCGTTCCTAACCCTAGTCAGACGAATATGCCCTCTCGCCGCTTCGATATGTTTGACCCGGAGTACCAGCACGAGAATTCGTCTCACGGACCTGCCACTACAAACGACCATGACGCCAGAAACATAATGCTCCCGACACCGCCGATGCGTCGCTACTACGGATTCGATTATGAACGGTGGGGTTGCCGCTCTACTGGTAGCCCATACGCAGTGAGCAATCAGGCTGGACTATTCGGCCACTCTGGACTAGCCGCAGAAACGCATGGACCGAACTCGAATCTAGGACCTGGATTATCTATGCCTTTTTACACTATGGCCAACCACGATATTGGGAATACAACGACGCCAAAGGCTCCACTGAAGCACGACCGTGGCGAGTTCGGCTACGAACTCCGGGATGTGCCTTCCGCCAGGAACCCCAACGAAACGAGATACACCTATAGATATCTCAATCAACCTATGCCATATGCCCGGACACCGAGGACACCAATCAACCGCAACCGTGGCACCGTGTTCGATTATGAATTGTGGGCTCGGCGTGTGGGAATTATTGCTACTGTCAACAAGACCGATTATCAAGAGCAAGAGACCGATTCTGGACCGGGTTTGGAAATGCCTAGGCTTAGTTCGAACGCACCTTTTGGAATCCCCATTCGCACTCTCCAAGTTCTACGACGCAAGATGGGAGTCCGGAACCTGCGAGTTGCTGGCGCTATACGCATGGCAATGAACAACGGTGGCATGGCCGCGACGACATCGATGCTCAACAATGTGCTTATCGCGCAACATGAACGAGATAACTTGTAAGCAGCACTTTCGAACTCTTTGGTACCTTTCTGACCAGGGTCGCAGGCGCGATTCGATGACCAAGGCGAAGATAACGAAGAAACGGAAGGCGCTCCCTCCCTTAGTCGGCTACTATGAGCGATCTCGAGAGTACCGCGAGAGGAATGGTGAATCAAACACTAGCCGCACCGATTCTGACTCTTCGTCGCTGCCCACGCCGTCTCTCACGCCTGGAACAACCCCTTCCCTCACGTCGAGGACTTCACCATGCCCTACGTTGACGAAGGAATACTATGCCGGGGTGGCGGCGGGCTGGGAAGCACTACAGAAGATGAAATGGGAAATCGGGCTGCAGACAGAGGAGCAATGGACTATGGACAAGGTGGAGGTAGAGGTGAAGGCGGAGGTGGAGCCAGCGTGGAATACGGTGACGAAGGCGGCCAAGGCAATCGGTCGCGCGCTGCGAAGTCTATTGGGAAACTAGGGAGATATATGCGTAGGAGATAAAGAGATATGGAAATTGGAGAGCGAATGGAGTGGCGCAGTAGAAGGGCAGTCGAGTGAAGCAGAAGTGGACGCGAGAAAGAGGACGAGGTACAACGCATTGGATTCGATATGGAACATCATTTGGAACTTGGATTGGAGACTGGGATTTGGATTGGAGACTGGAACTTGGATTGGAGACTCGGTGACTGGATATCATTTTCACATTATGACTGCTACTTTGACTGGAATATCATTTATTTAAAAAAAGCCGCCTGCTTATGAAGACTTGTGAAAGTTCTTAGGAATCCGAACATACTGGCAAGCTACTGCTAAAGCACCAGAGCCAGAGGATAGAGATAGAATGTTATTCGATTGAGATAATTATAACAAATCTCCTCTAATCTCCGTCCCACACATACCCCACAAACAAATTAGGCAACCACCTAACTTCCCCACTCCCTCCAACTTCGTCCCTCGCAATAGCTCCATCTTCCTCCGCACACTCCACCATCTCTTGCACCATCGCCAAACTCACACCCGCACCTTCATCTGCAGCAATCTGAAACGCAGTAAGACCTTGAGGGAAACATGCCCGAAGAGACTGGTCCAGACGTTTAGCAAAAGCTTCGCGCGTGTAGTCGGGTGTATGCAAGACGCGTAGACCGGAGCGTAGGGTACGCATATGGATTGGGGGGATCGTGTGGTTTGGAAGGAGGGGTACAACTGTAAGAAGGGTCGAGGGAGGTAAGAGCGCTATATGTTAGGGTTTAGTACTGTAATCCACGAGCCTGAAGATAACCTAAGCGCTTACCAACACCCCTAGCCCGATTCCATGCACCCCAGACCTCGTCCAATCCCACAATCCCCCTGGAATCTTCTATGATACCCATTTGCTCAATCGCCTTGCTTTTCCCCTTCGGACATCCCCCAAGCAACAACCCGCCAAGCTCCTTGGCCAATTCGGTATGATACGCTCGTTCGTCGGCCACCATATCTTGGGTCACCGCATCCGTAGGCAACCCGAGCCGCGCGAGTGAACTTCGAATAAAAGTCGTTTCCGAGTCGGAAGGCGCATGGGAGCTGGTGTCGGGAGTGGAATAGCCGGTTTCAAGTCTCCGTCTCTGGTCTTCTTGTTCTTGTTGTGTTAGTTTCATGTTGAGGAGCTTGGCGTAGTCGGCCTAGGGGACCAAGCATGAGTGATTAGTACAATTATGCGAGATGGTTTTGTGAGAGTGAAGGGGCGCACCATTTCTCTTGCTTTGGACATTAGTGCCTCCAAGTCTTTCAGAGCATCTTCCATATCGTCATTTGTAGTTTGCGCATTGATCTCAACCGATTGCAATATCCCATCTGAATCGAAACTATCAGCAATATATCTCAAGACCTTTTCCAACGTATAGACTCACGGATGCCTCGGGCTTGCGTTGTCGGAAGAGCGGCTTTGCTTGGTGGCTAATCCAAACTAACATTAACTAATTGTCACGCCGTCGCCAAACACTTACTGCTCTGGCCCAAGCTTTAGCCAATAAAGTCCGCTTCAACGCAGCGTACCAAACGTTGTATCCACCTTTTCTAAAGCTAACCTTGAACATATCTCTAGCGTTCGGATCGGGCGTGCGAGCGGGTGTAGTCGGCGAAGACACAGACGAGATCTTGCTTGGCTTGGGCGAACGAATAGCAGGGAGTCGGACATCTCCTAGCGGGGTAGAACAAATCTCGCAGTGCGTCATTGATGGATGGTTGAAGAATGTGCATGCGGGACAAGCTATTTCACCGTTTGGGGCGATAGGAGAGGACGCGTTTGGCATCGAGGAAGCCGAAGGAAGGGAGCTAGAGATGGCAGAATTTGGAGGAATCGTAAGAGCAGGGCGAGAGGTTTCTCTAATCGACTTGAATTGTTGGGGCATAGGGATGTCGTCATTCTTGGGTACGCCGCATAGTACGCAGACAGGAGCAGATTCACTGGCACTAGCAGGATTGTTGTAGCTACAGATCGGACAAACCCATCCTTCTCTACTAGGTATCTCGTCGACTAGAGTTTCAGATCCGATACTATCGACTGGTTCCGAGATGTCGTCTGGAGTACTCTGGTTCACAGGATCGTCGTGTGCAGAAAGCATGAGAATAACTTTAGGCGAAGACTTTAAGAATCCAGCGTAGAAGTCGGTCTGTTTGACACGAGAGAGATTACATGCTGTAGAGTACTTCCGAGGATGAGTAGCATCGACGTAGATCAGGCGATGAGTTGTGATATGGATGGTGCCATTCTGATAGTCCGGTGTCTTCTCCTTGCTTAGAGCTTATGTTAAGGAGAAGAAACACTCCAAGGTTGAATGCATACCCATCATATAGGCCAACGTTGTCTTGGCTGGTCACGAGCTCCTCGTCTTCGTAGAGCAAGGCCGCCACCGGGATGGATCCGTCCAAGCGACGAAAATGCCGATTCATCGCAATCGACCAGGATCACCGTCTATGCGCGAATACATGAGTAGTTTACGTAGTGAAATGAGCGGGCCGTCTGATGCGCCAAGCGAAGTGGGCTAGCTCACCCTGCAAATTCTTGTGTGCTGGGGAGAAGCAGACAAGAACAGGCGGGCTTGCCAAGCATTACATAATCATTAAAAACGCCCCAGGCGGGCTGTCTTGGGGCGGGCCAAGCACGCAAGACTGGGGCAGGCTGGCGACGCAATTCAGTTTTTTTTTTTCGAGGTTGCTCTAATAAAACACTTAATTCTTGTATCAAGATAACGTATGAGAAGCTGATACAATCAAGAGGCACAACTCCGTTCATCTCAGGCTTGCTTCTAATAGGCAGGGGGGTTGACCGTAATCTTAAGATCCTTGATGGTTCCAGTCTCAATCACGTACACCCATCCATGGACGTAAACTAAGGGAATGCAGGATGAGTCAAACCATATTTTTAGAACAGCAAACGAGTAATCGCACCTTGCTTCCCAGCGGCCCAGGCACGCTGAATGACATCCGTGTCTACCACGTTCTCGACCTGTTTGCGAACGTTTGCGTCAACGAGGGACGCTAGCTCGGCCGACGTGTCATGCGTATCGTGCTTCTCCTGGGCGAGTGACGCAGCAAGATCTGTCAGCGGGCCAAGCCATCGCGCAAGAGGGGTGGTCGGAGGACCCGCCGAATTGAGAGTCTGTGCAGCGGCATGGCAAGCGGCCGCTCCACCGCATTGCGTGTGACCCTATGAGCATGTTAGTTGAACAAAATGTTTATTTCATGTTTGCAAGACTCAATACTCACGGCAATCACAACTACGAAACCGAGGATACCAAGATTAGACTTTTTGCGCATCATAGATAAGATTCAGTACGCACTGTGCTCGACACCCAAGTTCTCCACAGCGTACGTCAGCACGGCCAGCGCAGAGTCGTCCTCTGGAGGAAATTGGCTGGTAAAAGAGATTAAGTTGGGCCAGATGAAAAAGCCAAGTTCCGAAACTTACTTGGCAATGTTCCGGTGCACGAAAACCTCGCCGGGCTTGCAGCCAAGTACGGTGCTCTCGGGGACACGCGAGTCGGCGCACCCGATCCACAATACCTTGGGACTCTGTCCCTTGGCGGCGTCGGCGAAAAACGTGGGGTATTTGGTCCGAACTTCGGCGGCCCATTTGGCGTTGCCAGCGATCAAGGGGGCGAGAGCAGCTTCCGACATCTTTTCGAAGGGATCAAAGATGGGTAATCCGAATGGCTCTGGCGCAGTTCGTGGTGGTATATGTGCAGGGGGAGGGGGGCGGGGCTGAAAGGGAGAGGGAGACCGAGGTGTGGCGGCAGGTGAGAACAGACCCGAGTTTTTATATCGGGGCTCCTCGGATGGTCGTTGTTCCGAAGGCGAGTTCGGACGGGGACGCGCAAACGGGAAGTTGTGAAGGCCCTGAGATCTCTCGGCAGTGCGAGATATGACGGTGGTAGGAGGAGAGCTGTGTGCGGGGCGTCAACTCCGGTTCACTACAAATAAGAAGGGGTCCGTTACCGTTTAGTGCGGAGAGAAGCGCGCGTTAAAGATACGACTTGCGAACCAGTAGGAATCATGATAGGTATGTTATTACTGCTATTATTGATAAAAAGTCGGTGCAGGGGATAAGGGGGAGGGGAGAGGGTTGACTCGGACCAACATGTCGAAAAACTTTGGTCACAATTCAGGCAAACACGATACCGGCGGCGCGCTTGCTTGAACGGCTGGCTCTTGCGTCACGAGGCATATGCCCGACAAAAATGGTATCTTTCTATTGTACGGGTCTCAAGTGAGTGAGATACTACTCTAAGGAATGAACTCCAATGAAGATAAATAAGTAAAATAAGCTTAAAGATAAGCTTTATGGGTATCATTATGACGCAACTGTATCTACTAAGAGTCCAAACAAGCCCAAATGAAATGTCCTTAAATATACCCAGCTGACCAATCACTCATACTCGTAGCACAAGTATCCTCCAGTGGTACTCAACACAGTCTGAATGGTGGGGTTGCCTGTCGACATCCCGTCCGTAGGGAGAGGATCAGTCCTATTCAACCAAGGTTCGTAACCGTTGGGGAACGCCGGGTCCGTATATGTGCTGATGGATCCACCCTTGAAAGCATTGGCATTAAGCTTGTTCTTGCCTTGCCACAAGTACCAGATCCGGTCGATATTCGCGTGGTGAAGGAAGAACAACGGCTAATAAAAATGGATCTCGTTAGTTACCCATACCGGGAATATATCAGTTTCAGACGTACGTCACTCGCGGTGAAGGTGGAGCCCGGATTGCACGAGGAGCCAGCGGCCGCTGGACACGTTCCAGCCATGTCCCCTCCTATCATCATGTGGATATTGGGGTGGAAAGCCTGAGCCTTCTCGGTCGCATTTTGGAAACCGATGAAATCCCCAGTGTAACCGTTGATAGCGGCGTCCACGAATGATTTGGTGATCGTGGTATTGGCTGCCTCCTTTGGCCGCTGGAGCCAGTACCAGTCGACGTAGGGGAAAAGCGTGAAATTACGACGAATATTGTGCGAGCTGAAAAGTCAAGTATTAGCAACGAGTGTCTGAAAAGAGGAAGGACCAAACATACATGGGATATGCGACCTTCATGTTGGCAAATCCACCATTCGTGATCGTATAATCGTTCTTAGGGTTACTGAACCCGCCAAGCCCGGATGTAGGGTTGGGATCAAAGATGGCAGATGCGTTGAACGCCGAGGCATCTTGCGACCAGTCTGAAACCGAGAGCCGATCAACTATAACCCTAGGTTGATGTCAAGACAAAACACTTACCCCAGTACGGCATAACACCTGTGTAGCCGCACTGCACTTTGAGCTGGGTGACGTGTTCATTGACGAACCACCTGGGGACAGATCAGCTACTTGCGCGTGTGGGAAATATTTAAGATTTACCTGTGCCATGGTAGGAAAAATCCAGTGTAGTGAATGTGATCGGACTGATCCATATGAACATATACCATGTCATCATAATACGACGAGGAGGGGTTGACGCTTGAGATATTGCTACGCGGGTATTGAGGCTTGAGTTTACCCGAACGAGGCCTTTTCGCAAGACACTGCCAAAGCAAAAGGTTAGCATATACCCAGGATAAACCTCGCTGTGAGACGCACGTTGACTGCCTTGATGTAAGCAGCCTTCTCGGTATCTTTGAACTTTCTCCACTCTTTTCGTTTCTGGATAAGTTGGAGAGAGTTAGATACAGACGCAAAATGATAGGTTCCCTTAAACCGACCTCGGGATTGTTGCAGCCGCGAGACATTGAAGAATCGGTGGTCGGCGAGCTATCCACTGCGGCAGCAGATGGGTCTTCAGCCTCGGCGGGACTCGCACTGACTAGTAGCAGGCTCGCAGCGAGCGCGGAAAGGAGCGATAAAGTACGCATTTTCGGCGCAGAACGAGGAAGAAATACAAGGAATGTACGAAAGGAGGGAAAACTTTGAACAAGAGCGAGTATACCGCTGCGACCGTGCTCCCCGACTTATATACGCTAAGCTCTTCGTCATCGTCGTAGACGAGGAAGCGCGCAGTTAGCGTGGTATACCGCTAGAAGCCCTGGCTGAACGTTTACGCGCGAAGCACGAAGATCACAAGGTACGGGCTGTTCTATGTTAAGAGGTGCCAACATTAAGCCATCGCGGTTATCCACAGCTAGTACCTGATCCAAGATATAAAACAATTGAAAAAATCATACCTAGCAGACGTGGCAGGTTGAAACATACGGCCGATAGTTTATAGAGGATTTGCCTGCACGCTTACCCCCAGAGCTAGGCTGAAATGCGCTTCAACCCATCGGGAGATCATTTAGCAACTGGTTACTAGGACGTATGTTGCTAGGCAGAGGTGACAGATATGTTGCTCGGCCTGAGCTCGGCGGTGATACAGCACGCAGTGGGATTGGCTAGTATGATTTCAGCTGGGCAAAGGCTTGGGACGAAAATAGCCCATACCTGAATCGAAACAGACAATCAAGGAGTCCAAAGTGGCCCTAATTGTCCCCTCTAGTCGACATATGATGGAAGGCAGCAGTATTCCGTTATGATAAGATATTATGTAAATAGAAATGGGCGGCAATCGTCAAGGTATTTAGACAACGATTAGACTCGCCACATGCCTGGCCGCGAACGCCACCCTCACGACCCGGGTTCACCCAACCGCACCGCCATGCTTGCGTCGATATACCAACCAGGGCTAGTTCTCGACGGCCCAATAAAAGGGATTACGAGCAGGTGGCCGTTGTTGGGTTTAAGGTTATCCTGGTATGTTGATGGAATCAAAACGCGCCCGTGCTCAGGAAAATCCCGATCTGGTCGTTCGATATATCGGGCGACGCGTAACTTTTTCCTTCCTGCGACCCGGGAATTCCCCCACACGCTCGCGAAAATGATCGGGGACGTCGTTTTGTTCGTTCATTTCGCGCACACGCGCCGCGCCAATCCAAATTAAATAAACGAGTTCCTGCTCAACGCGATACAATATCTATCATGGTACACCGTTCTGGCTACTGGGTGATACAGGGGTTCGTTCGTACAACCACACAGCAGATGAAAGCGAGTATAAATTAGCGTCGAGCACAAATAATCAATACCGAGAGCACCGTCGTCGTTGTCTTCCCGATCTGATCCTCCCACGTGTATATCTAGCGACGTTGTGCCCATGTCATTCTGTACGTCATCTGGGCTCTCTCCGTGTTGAGCTCGTGCCGGTGGGCGGTCATCAATCCGTTAACTTCGATCCCCTGAAGACCACAGGATAACATGAACGGTGTGAGCGATTCTGCTAATCTCTCTCTCGACTCGAACGCGAGGGCAGCTAGCTCGACTTGACTAGAATCTGGATGGTTACGGCCGATAGGGATATTGATCGTCTCGGAGCCGATGTTGTGGAACAGAGGTGTGTTGTCTACGGGGCTCGGGAGCGTTGCAAGCATATCCCTCATGGCCTCTCCCACATTGGGGGTGTAACCCCGTTCGTTCATGAAGCTAGTGACCCGGCCGTATAGATGGTTGGTCGCCGGGAATTGCAGATCATTATTGTCGTACTGGAGTCGGAGGTCACATTCACCACTACGGGCGCTAGTCAGACGAGTTCAAACACATGCAGTAGGATGCTCACCTCATAAATAACCCTCCAGGTTTTAGCACTCGTGCCACATCCGTTAAAAAGCATCTAACCAGGTGAACGAAATTAAATTGGAGCCTTGTGGGGCCATAATCAAAACTCACGGCCAATCTATAATCTAACCCGACAACGTGTAAGATGAAATTTATTGGGAATGCCGAAGAACTCACCTGGAAGTTTTGGAACCGGGCGTGAACCACGTCTACAGTTGCATCTCCTTGTCGAATTGCCTCTCGTTGAAAGTCGTATACTTCAAAGACCACCTATGGTACGGTTGGCGCGATGCTGAAACCAAAGGAATAGAACTTACCCTGGGGATGTCTGTTGCGGCCCGGGGAACTAGGCAAGTTGATGAATAAACGCACGAATGGGCTAAAGTCTAAAGATATATCTACCAATCTCAACGCCATGAAATGTAGGAACGTGTCCCCATTCTTCCGATACCTCTTCAATCCTATGCAATGCTGAATGAGAGTACAAGCAACAGAATGACGCAAGATTTACCATCTTCCACTAGCCTGGAGGATCAGGGCCAATCAGCCATCTGTGGACGGCAATGGGGCGCCACTCACGCTTCCAATGTCTAAAACAACTTTGTTCTCCGGTGGGGTCATACATTGGTCAAACGGACCGAAGGTATGGCTGTTGTTCCGAAGGTGAAGCAGGTTGTGCAGCACGGTGCGACGCTACAAAAGGAAGTGGGTAGATCAGGGTCAAGGGGGTTGATGATCGTCGCGGAGACGTACTTGCATCTCTGAACTATCCACCGGCAAAATACACGGGAGCTGGACTTGTTGAATAATTGGTTCATCGCGCTCGTTCGGGGGCAGCCGATGGCGCGGAAAGCGGCGGCCATAGCGTGTAAAGTAGTATTCACCAAACTCGGCTGGCGGTATCTCTACGAGACCTGGAGGGGGAGAGCCGGCGGGGGCGGGGACATCGGCCATATGATAGATATGGGGTACGATCTGTGGAAAAAAAATAAAGTGTATAGTCGAGTTAAAATGCGGGATTGAGGATAAGGCGAGGCGGTGGCTGCCTTATCATTTTACTGAAGAGGGAATGGTCGTTGGTAGTGGCGAAATTTATAAGAACGCTGGCCATAGCGGACGGTGGTTGTTGAGCATACGCCCCGTGTTCGCCATCAGTCGAGCGATCACGGACAGGCAATGGGCTTCACAAAAGCGCCTGATGTGCCATTTTCCTGGACCAGTATTCGCGCTGTCGATCCAGTTACGGTGGCCTGGCAGGCGTCAGTCTCGCCTATCGATCCAGTGCGCGATACTGGGTGCGAGTTGCCCAGTCAGAGCCGCACGCGAGCGCAGACTGCCACGATCGCGTGCCATACAATCTCGCATTTCCAAGGGAGCTAAGCGCATGACCCCCGAAGCAAAGGTGCCTTTGTTGTCCCAGGGCCGCTCAGACCGCCTTCCAAAACTGATCCACCGCGCCCGCAGATTCTTTTGCGCTCTCAATTTCAGCCCCTGCGTGCGCTGCGACCGCCGGCTGGAGCGCCAGACGCGCACTCGACCGCGCTTTTCGGAGACTGAACATACAAACTTACCGCCGTCGCTGCCCCGGCCTTCCTTCATCGTCTACATCTCGCACTCCGAAATCAGATTCAACCCCGCCATCTCGCGAAGGCCGAGGCAGGCACTGGGCTTTGCACTCAGCAGACATCGGCCAGCATTCAACCATCAGCACCGGTGTCGTCAGAGTCGTCGCTAGAAACCCGGAGCCACCGCCGCAAAAAGAGTTGCCACTTGGGTAGAAACGGCGGACAGGAAATTTTGGAGCAGTAGCAAGGTGCGTTGCTGTTCATGCTCCAGACGAGCGTACTAAGCAGCCCGGTTTTTGTGAAACAGAGAGCGAGCGCATAGCCCAGAACCGGCCGGGGTGGACGCTCAGTCGACCGGCACAAACGGGCGGCTTGAAGCATAGACCGTGTTGGTGCAGGTGATCTCGGGATTCGGATCACAAAAGGCGGATTGTTTGTGAAAACCAGAGATTACTGGGCCATTGGTGAGCTGGACTCATGGTGGAAAACTTGAATTCACAACAGACAAATTGGATGTTCTCCCTACCAGTTCCAACTCCGACCAGGATTCACCCTGGATCTATCACGATTGTAACGACGTGGCGCGTCGACCACATCCTCTACAGACAAACCACGCGTCCGCCATATGACTCTTTCATCTCTCTTCCGCTCGCTCGACGACCTCGACGCTGTCAGCAGCGACGACAGCGATAGTGCGCCATCTGCCGGATTCTCGAATGATCCGCATCCCCACGAGTGAGAAATCCCCCCTTCGTTCCGGTTTTTCTTCGTTCGATTCATGTTTCCTGGCTCCAGTCAACGTTCGCTGAAAAGACCGGCAGCCACTCCGTATCCTGAAGCTAAACGAGCGAGGACACTGCAGACTGGGCGTGCTTTGCCCACGCGCCCACCACGATTCGGTGGGACAGGGGCTCCACCTAGTGAAACTATACCGTCAGCTCCAGCTCCTAGTTCCCCCGACAACGAGTTGGCCCCAGTCGTCATTCAACTTGCCTCTTCACGCCCGGCCAGCGAGCATATTCGTTCTGTTCGCCCCGCACAACAATCTCCAGCTGGTGATGCGGAGCCCCCTTCGTCCGAAATTCGTTCGTCATCGCCGTCGAATCTGTGCTCCAGTCGAGTTCCGGCTTCGGGTAAACTCGAAGATGGCTCGAGAATGTAAGCGGCTAGCGTCGAACATGCATGTATCACTAACTCCAACTACCCTAGCCAACCGGGCAGTACACCACCTAGGGTTCATCAGATGACGAGTAAGACCGTGCCTCAGAATTTAATCGACGCGGCGACATTAGGTGGTACCGGTGTAGACAGAGACCGAGGTACGAGCATCAATTGGGCAAAACTGCCCACCACGACTAGACCTTTTGAATGGTTGACATTTACTTCGTGCCCGTTCCAGTCTCAGTTCCAGATACTGCGCTCATTGCGACGCGTTCCAAATCTCCAGTGGCCACAGCGACGAAACTGGTTTCGCAATCGAGAGTCCGCCCTCCAGCTACGACAGCACGGGCAAAATCCAAGTCGAGTACCATTATTACCTCAAATTCATTTCAGCGAGGCTCCACGGCGCCAGATAACCACGTGGCCGGTCCCTCAAGCGTCAATCTGTCCACAGTTACACCACAATTTGGGGAACACATTACACTTGTCTCTCGGAAATCTCGTCATCCATCGAAATTAGGCAAGAGCGGCGGTGTCAAGGACATCAGGGATCAATGCGCGACTATTTCTGAATTTGCATTATACCTGCAAACACAATCGCGAGACGCGGAGTCTAAGGGGTCTAGACAAAAGTCCATCTTTCGTGACTTGATCGTCTACTATGCGGGAAATGATCCCGGGAAAAGGATAACGCATAGCACGAAAAGAAGGATGGAAATTGTAAGTCGCTCCTTTTTGTGTGGCGCTTGCGACTTTTCGTCAACTTTCTCTAGCTCTCAGAGCGAGGGACTAAGGTTGTTGGTACCTTCGACTCCTCGATCACGCATATCGTTTCGGACCTGCCCGAAAAACCTCTGCTGGTAGCTCTAGGTTTGCAGTCCGTAAACTCCATACCCCCATCGATTTGGGTTGTAGGTTGGACCTGGGTAACCAAATCTATGAATGTGAGACTCAATCATCTCGGCTGTTTGTGCCGTAGACTTAGACAACTCTTACAGTCCATGCGTCGCCTCGAGGAAACCCCGTACGAGAGATTTCACAAGCGTCTGGTTCTAGATAGTCGCCCATCGCGTGTATACAAACACAGACACAGAAGCATGTCTGTTGGGACAAACGAGTGCACTGAAACGGGGTGGGTTCAAGGACAATCCCCTATACTCCCTAATAGCCTCCTAACATGCAACGTGCGTCTGGCCTGTAGCGCCAGCAGCGAAGACTCGTCCCGTGAGGGGTCAGAAGCCGGGGGCGAGGAATATCCGCTGTCAACGCGCAGCGGACTTTCGATCACCCATGGCTCCGCAACTCATGTTGAGGTCATTCCGGACCCATTGGAGGAGGTCGTCGCTTTAGCTCGCAACATGGTAAGTCTGAACCGACGCAATTCCTTGTAAGAGTCTTAGTCTCACTTGGAACTTTCAGACACACGAAGATTACAGTTCAGAGCGGAGCAGCTCTCCTGAAGTCCCGCATCTGATGGATACCCGCGCTAGCGAGATACCCAAAGCCCAATCCAAGTCATTCTCCTATCCTCATGGGAACGGGTTTGCTTGTCTCTCTCCGAATACCACGCCGGCGGGGTCGTGTGTAAACCAGGCACTTATCGATGAGGTGCGAGTCGTTGGGCTCATGCGTCTTCTTCGCATTTAACCTTGTTTTCTCCTCGGGATCTCCCAGTTGACCCGGCTGCGAGATATCTACGAAGCAAAAAAGCATGAGGATCCATCAAACCAATTCAGAGTCATGAATTACAACAAGGGTTAGTTGTCCCTCGCTATTTGGAATACATCCCTCATAAACTTATCTCGGACACTCGAAATAGCAATCAGGAGCATAGCAAGCCACCCAACAAAGATAACGTGCGTCGATCAAGCGGCAAGCCTCGCAGGCGTGGGCACAAGCATCTCGGAAAAGGTACGCGTCACGCACCACCTTGTCCGTTCTCCAGCGAGGAGTAAATGCTATCTGATTCCACTTGCCCCTATTGCGCGCTCTTGATCGCCACTTCGCCTCTATCTGTTAGATTGGGGAGTTCATTGCCACAGGGTGTGTTGCCAAGATTGCTGCACAGACTACGGAAGACATAGCCGTCGTCCGCCTATTCCAAGGCATATACGGTGTGGGGCCACAGACTGCGCACAACTGGTACGTGCGCGGCTTGAGAACGCTGGCTGATGTGCGCAACCGAGTGGGTGGTATCGTACTCTCAAAGGCGCAAGAACTTGGCTTGGAGTATTATGCTGATCTGCAACGACGTATGCTCCGAGACGAAGCTAGCACAATCTTTGGGCGTATAAAAGCAGTAGGTGAGCTTTCAGCTTGTATAGTCTATCTAGTGACTCGGTTCACAATTGCCTTTACCATGCACCAGCCCTAGAACTTGATCCCGAGCTTGATATTGAGATAATGGGCAGCTTTCGAAGGCGAGCAGCTGCTGAGTCCGACCGTAGACAAGCGAATAGTGACCGAATACACAGGGGCAAAGCTACCTGCGGCGACATTGACATTTTGATCACTAGGTCGACGACTGACGGAAGATCTCACCGAGGTAAGTAGTCACGTTCGGCCTGTCCCGGCTGCTGATGTTTCCCCTATGACCTAGGGCTTCTACATAGGCTTGTTCCGTTGCTACGCTCAAAGCATCTTGTGACGCACGACCTCGCCTTTCCTAGTGACGAAAATGAACTAGAGGCCAAGTACATGGGGTTGTGTCAGCTGCACAGCGATACCCTCATGCGCCGCATCGGTGAGAACTTGATTCGCGCCACCAGATCCCATTGAATTTAATCTTTTCTCTTATTCAAAAATTTAGACATTCTGACTGTTCCGCGTGAACAATGGGGCGCGTCTTTGCTGTACTTTGTACGTCCAGTTAGCTCATACCACGCCTCGCCGCTAACCCACCATCTTCTGAATCTCACTCGCGCTGACGTGACGTTAGACGGGAGACGATTTGGTATGGTTTTTGTTCGTTCCACAGCTGTCGAGAACTATCCACCAACAGACATTCAGTTTAACAGAAGCATGCGATTGCTGGCAAGGAAGAAGGGAATGTCGCTTAACCAACGAGGCTTATTCAAGGGTGTTATCCGCGACCCCAAAACACAGAAAAAGCATAACGAGGGTGAGTGAAGCATTTGGAGGGATAGAAGGTGGCTGAACTCTGGTGTGTCGCAGGGGTTGTGGTCGCGTCGCGTACAGAACGGGAGATATTCGATTATTTGGGAGTGGTAGGCAATCGTTCATCCGTAACACTGCTCAGCCTTGATAACCTTCTCCTGTTTCTTAACCACTACCTCTAACGTCGACGTGTCGTGCGTGGGACGCACATGTCGTCTATTCTCATAACGCAGCCTTGGCGAGAGCCTCACGAGCGGGTCATCAGTGTATAACCCCCACTAATACCTAGCCTATCCCATTTCTCGTTGGATTTCCCACCTACTTGGGCTGACATATGCTGATGGACACGCTATTTATTTGAATTATGGATTAATTTCATCGTCTTGTCGCCTGCCTCCCTCGTGTCATCTGTCTCGCTTGTCTTGGGGACATCGACCCTAGCCTCCTTAGCCTTGGACCCCCGCACTGTTCGATCGATCGACCCCAGAACAGGCTGTCTTTGCATCATAAACCTTGTTAACTAATGCGCTCCAGATTTTCTCATTTTTACTTGCCGTACTCGCCGGAACGAGTGCTGTACTCTGTGCCTTGACCTCATGCGTCGATGTGATAAACTCGTGATTGATATGTATACAGGTGTGCTTAGATAAAGTCATTGGTAACTACGAAACAGCTGCAACGGGACCGTGCATCATGTTATGACAACGTGCCTTTGCATAACACGGATGCATCTCATCTCCCTCGCCCCTCTTTCGGCTCGGGCTCGGACTGCTTAGCTACACCTATACTCTGTTCCCGTCGTCTTTTCAACTGAAGCTCGTACGACTTGCATACCCACGTCACAAACGCGATGTCAGCTAGGCGGTGAGTGTGCCGCGCGACAAGTCTGTGGTGCAAGAGCGCGAGGTCCGTGAATAGCAAGTGTGGTACAACTCCCGGTTCCGTAATTTGTTCCGGTGTGGTGAATCGCATCAGCAGCCCAGCTCGTGGCGAAGGTGTGGTCAACAGATCGGACAGACTACGGCTCGGAACTGTTGGTGGCGCATGCTCCAAGGGGAGGCGGTGCGAGGGAGGGGCAAGGTGATGTGGCTGCTTGAGATTGGTAGGTGGATATTTTGTAACAAACTCGCGGAGGAGAGCAAGCGCGGCGTCAATTTCGTCGCACCTTGTGCACCCGTTAGCGAAGACAACAGGAGCCAGAGGATGGCAGCTCACAGACTATGAACCTTAATTATCGCAGCCCAGATCCGCTCTATCCCTCGAGGTGTTACGTCGGCGAGCAGTGGATCAATGGAACCATCATCCACTTGCTTGATCCATTGCAACCAAGCTTGCCAAACTTTCTTTGCCTCGCTCAATGCGAGCGCCCTATCGGGTTTGGCTGCACTTGCCAATCGTTCTAGGATACCAACAAATGTGTAAATGTTTGGCGCGGGCATCCCGGGTTTTTCGTATAGTGCCGAGTGTTTATTTAGAGCTTGTTGAAGCGGCGCATGGGAGAGATATACGCCGATATAGGCATTGAGAATTCGTGCACTAATAGGGACATGAGTGAATACCGGTTCCGAGCTTCCGCGTCGTTTTGCCGCTATACGCGAAAAAAGGGCATCCGCTTCGAATAATAATTCGGGGGCTGATTGAGGGATAAGGGGAGGAGATTGAGTTGAACGAGCCAGAGATTCAGAGTCGGTGCCAGGTGCCGCCTCTTGTCCCTCGGTTTTGGTTTCCTGTTCCAGTTGCCATCTCTTGAACGGAGGTCGAAATGCTGAATACGTCTGGAACGCGCACACCATGATCTCTTCGTCCAAGATAGTCTCGGATTCTCCTGGGAGTTCTACGTGTTGTAAAGCATGGCTCTGCGCTCTCATAACTTCTGTTAGAATCCAACGCGCTCGCCCTAGATCTCCTCCTCTCTTGGCAGAATGCATCAGCGCCGCCATTGTGATCCTATCGGGACCAATCTTATCAATCATTGCGCCTGCGACGGGAATTCCGTCACGCTGTACAAGCTCCTTGGCGAGCCTAAATGCGTCACCAGCAAACCTCGACCCAGCGCGTGCACAAGCCCGGATGGCGCCGTTGTAACAATCAATGAGAGACCGAGAGTCTAGCTTGGGCTGCAGGAATTGGGGTTTTCCTTCGATGAGTCCGTCTCGAACTTCTTTCAATAGGTCAAGCGCCCGAAGAGGGTTAACCTGACGTCCCCGAGAGCAAGCTAAGATCACAAGACTGTAGGTCTTGAGAGACGGGGTTGGATATGCAACGTAGCGCATATGCGCAAACAAGTCATGAACGGCTGCGATAGCGGCAGACGGGTTGGCGCCAGACAGCAAGTTAGACTCCCGAGATAAGTTCAGATAGGCCTTGATAACGTGCGCATAACCAGCCTCAGACGGTAGGACTCCTTGCGCCTCGAATTCGTGAATGAGATCCTGGATGTCTTTGATGTGCTCAAAGGGTTGCTTCTTTCTCAAGTGTAGATAAACATAGATCAGTCGTGATATACGCTCCGGAGTAAGAGGGTATCCAACTTCAACCAAAATAAGTGCTTTGTGAAATAACAATGAGGGAAACTCACGTTCTGTCAGCTTATCGCTAAAAAGTGTAAACTTATTGACATTCAGTAAAGATTCATGCTCCAGAAGGCGCAGGTCCAGGTTTTCCAACAATCTTGTACCGTATTTCTACTAGAGGGTTATAATTTTTTGAGCAATAAAATCATGCCTTTACGCACGATCATGAGATCCAGCGCTCTAAGCCCGTATTCTACGTCCCCGGCATCGAGCTACATGCGCGTCAACCACTGTAGTAAGTCGGCTCCAATGTACATACGGTAGCTTTGATGATTGCTTCCCACTCGTAATCCAATATAAGTCCAAGTTTCGGGAGATCATTCTTGTCAACAGCGATGAATGACAAAGCTTGTTCCAGATGATCGATCACCAGCTTGTAGGTACGTTCGGTCTCGTATTCTATATTGAATCGGTCCTGTAATTCACGCAGAGTATCACTAGGAGAGTCTGCTGGGGTAGACAAGGGTTGCAACGGGAAGTACGAAGTAAAAAGATCGTCATAGAGTGCTCGGAGTTGTTCGTCCGTGTATTGGGGTAGCTCATAGCCCTTTTGAAAGAAGTCACTAAAGGTTCTGAAGAGGCGACGGAATGCTTACATCCTGCGTGGCGGCTATTTTATGCTCCGTACCTCGTTGAACGGCCATTGATGCGTTCATCCTGTGTTGTATATTAGATTATAGCGCCTAGGGGAGTCAACCCGCGCGCCTTGTACAAAGATTGCTGGCCACCGAGCCAATATTAGTCTTTGGACATTTGAAACACCGAGCAGTGAACATAAATTTCGATGTATGAGCATCAAGTACGCGGCAGTTTCTACATAGTGTTCGAATGGCGGCCACGTAGGTCATACTCGAACTTGCGGTGGAAAAGCAGAAGATTTCGACGGGCTCGCCAAATGCCAATTTTAAGAAGGGTCTATGTTATGTAACGTTGCTTCCTGTTAGCTTTGGCGCTTCAGCCTAACTCAAGCAGGGTTCGTAAAATGGGAATCCATTTTCGGTGTACCACAAGCTCGACTTGGATTTAATGTACTTTAAAATACGTTATCGTGACTCCCAAAAACGATCCAGCTGGTTGCGAGTGCGAAGTATGTCAATTGGACGTTCCAGTATCTTTCAGCATTTTTGGACATTTATCTGTACTGCGAATGTCTGGCTTTTATCTTCATGAAAGGGCGTCGACTCATAGCTACTTGGACCCTTGGCTATATGCACAATAACTAAGCTACGAGCTGTTGAGTAGCCGACAAGTTGTAGATGCCTGAGTCTAGCTCAAGCAGCCTCGAGGCTCTGTCTATGAATAAGCACAAGGGCGATGAGAAGCTAATCAGCAGCTCACATAAGAATAAAATGGATATCACGGCAGAACCAGAGTGGTCAGCAGCTTCTTTATGTCTTCACGTTGTTCTTGTAGGCTATATGCGTCTTAGTTTTGTCTAACACGTCTATATAATTCAGAACACCTCGAGTCCTCAAACATTGACTACTACCGGTCAAAATTCCAGGGCCTGATAGTGGTCTCAAGACATCATTGAAGATGGTGTGAGGAATGGAACAACCATCGTTACACATAGCTTAGATTTCGCAGGAATATAGCATCCCTGCTGGGACTACTTCGGTTCAGTTCATGTGTGTGTGGTATAATGGCCTCCGCGTGAGAGGTTTACGAATGTGGCAGCTTCCGGAGCTTAAAACTAGACCTATTAACGTTTCGCGTCTCACAAATCATATGAAGGTATTCTGGTTGGCTTGTAACTGCGTAACAGGTTAAACTATATATCTTACAACAGACTTCATTGGCCGGACATCACTCCGGTCGAACTGATTAAGGTTGAGCACAAAGACTAGGATACTTATATGGCTTGCGCGCGACAGCCACATTAGCCAGCTATTTGTTGGTTTCGTCAGCAGTAGACTGAGCTAACTGTACAAACGGGCATCGGGATAGCTCGCTGATCATATAACAACAAGCAAGACGATAATCAAGCCCGGATGGTCTAGTGGTATGATTCGCCCTTAGGGAACAAGTCAATTTCAAAGCAGGCTTGAACTTTGGGCGAGGTCCCCAGTTCAATCCTGGGTTCGGGCCATACTTTTTGGACACTTTCCAGAGTTCAAATCGCTGCTCTCCTGGCCGAGAACGCTTCAGATTACTGAAATCCCGATTCTAGAAGATTTTAAACCCTTGTTGAAGTTATTATAAAAAATCACATTAAATGTAAGAGTATAGTAGAGCTACAGCTGGCACCTCTTGAAGCCCAGAACTTCAGTATTTGTCTTGTGAGTTGGGTCAAAACACCTACATGGTTGGGTGTTGGGGGTTTTGTGCTCCCAAAGTTTGCTCCCAGAGTTTGAAGAAGTGCGCATACTTCAGTGCATATACTGAGCTCAGGTAGATCCCTGCTATAGTCCGCAGAAGTAACTGCATAATAGCTTGAGTAGTGGTGCTGGAAATAGCTTCTCATGGAGTATATACGGTCCATATATGCGCATACAATGCAATCATTCTCGTGTACCTACATTAAGCACTTACCACTTCACCTGCTCATTAGATACAAGTCAATCAGCTGTCCATAGTTGAGCAGGGAGCAGCCTAAAACACCTGTGTCTAATAACTCAATCACCTTGTTTCTGCAAGGTTACTCCCCCCCCCAAAAAAAAATGAGACGCAAAAATCTGCAGACCACGGATCTGGCGCTTATACCTCTGAGCCAACCCGATTCAACCCCCCCCCCCCCCCACAAGCCCCGTGCGACTCTTGCAACACATAGCACCGTCTGATACAGTAAGATAATTTGGAAAATACTTCACTATGGACTCCTGAGCTTTGAATAATGTCATGTTCTTGAAATATACTCGGAATTGTATGCTTAGTCGATGGTAATCGTAGGACGAACTTTTGAACGGCCTCGCGCACAACAGCGCCGTTTCCGTATCTAAAAGTCCGCAGACAGTGAGAAATTTTAGCTAAGATACCACAGGCGAGCAGCTAAATCTATTTGACTAGTATTGCTGCGCATATATATGGGTTACAGTTGTGTTCCATTTACTCGTGGTGTCTAAGTTTACGAGCCGAGCGCGGAACAATCAGCTTGCGGTTCGGGTTTCCGGGTAATATATTAATGGACTTTGAACCCACCAAAGCGGTATGTGACGGGTTTGCTAGATCCCGATTCTAGCGCACATCGGAGCGTTGGTCGCAATACAATCGTGATTCTTGTCGCTCGTGACAGAACTTGCCGATTTTAACACACATCAACGACAACTCATTTACTACACAACTTTGCACTGCACCTTAGATGAATTTAGTCTGTATACAGCAGCTTTTGCGCAGCCTGGTCAGGAGCTGAGCGTAGAGGATAGTCTGAATGTCGGTTGTGCTCTAGGCAGACAGGTGGCGAGAGCATTGTGACCTTTAGAATAGCTTGTCTTCCATTTGTTCGGCTACCCGAAATAACTGTTCGCCTATGTCAATATGTTCTTGTTATTTTCATGCAGTGGCTGAGTTTGGGAACCTTGTGTGGGGCCTCCACCTGAAACCAACGTTGTGGTTATATATGCTGTGTGTCAGCTTGCGCGAGTCCAACTTGAGCCTCAAGAGTAGTATTGAGGTGTTCAAGACCACTAGACTAGAGCTTGCATACAGTGAGTGCTCAACGAAGGCAAGGTCGGCGGCGCGGAGCGTGCTGCTTCTATTGGAGAGTCCCGCGGACAATTGGAACGGGATCCATGGTTGTCACATGGCGGCTAGCGCAGTAGCACCTGCTCGGATGTACATCCCTGTTTATCCACACATGCCCCTCGTACGAATCTACAGACAAGTACGAGAGAAAGCTCGCTGATATCCACAAGCTTTTGTTGCCACCGCAGGCACCAAAAACGCCCCAATTCGCTCGGATTTCAAAGTCGCGAACTTAAGCGCTGTTGACTGATCCACGTGCAATCAGTCACGTGCATAGCCACCTCCTTATCCGCGAGTTATGAGCTCAGGAGATCGAGAGATTGCTCTCGATCCTTATCCAAGAGGCTCCCGAATGCCCATGTCCCGAAAGTCAAAAGGAAAACGACGAGAACAGGATGTTCCGGAAGATGAAGTCGCGTTAATCTCTGACGCAGACGAACATGAGGAAGGTCCCTCGAGGCTGAGGGTAAGCACATCGTTTTATCTATTTTCACGACTAACTTGTACCAGGAAGAGCCTCCCAAGCCCCCTTTGACCGGCAAGGACAACAGTAGAACTATACCTTTTCGGCCGCCGGGTAGGTCAACTCTCATGAGCTGCTACACTTTCTTGATTGTTTTGCAGCCTCATTTCAATCGAAATTCCCTGCCAACGTCGTGCGAAATCAAAAGTACACGGTCTTCTCATTCCTACCGCTCGTCATCTACGCCCAGTTCAAGTTTTTCTTTAACCTCTATTTCCTCTTGGTCGCCCTTTCGCAGTTTATTCCTGCACTCAAGATCGGATTTATCGCGACCTATGTGGCTCCTCTTGTGTTCGTTCTTGCGGTCACGATGGGCAAGGAAGCTTGGGATGATGTACTCCGAAACCGAAGAGATCGAGAGGCCAACGCTCAGCGATACCTGATTCTTGAGCCCGATTCTTCGTCGCCACCATCCCCTAGCACACCAGGCTTTCCTCCTACTCGCGCTACTCCATCTTCTCAGCTAAAAGTCGGCGACTTGGTTCAGCTCACTCAGAATCAGCGTGTACCTGCCGACATGCT
Organism: Ceratobasidium sp. 428; assembly: GCA_019623705.1. NCBI lineage: Eukaryota > Fungi > Basidiomycota > Agaricomycetes > Cantharellales > Ceratobasidiaceae > Ceratobasidium > Ceratobasidium sp. 428. Next base: position 49,758 of record WSTJ01000019.1, read on the forward strand.
GCTCTTGCGAACCTCTGACCCTTCTGGTACCTGCTTCGTACGAACTGATCAGCTGGATGGAGAGACGGATTGGAAGCTTCGGGTGGCTGTTCCTGCTTGTCAAGCACTGTCAGACGATTGGTCACTACTCAATGTATCGGCCGAGGTATATGGTGCGTCGCCACCGAATACTCATAGGATAGAAACCTAACCACGATTGTAGCCGACGCGCCAATCAAAGACATTCACACTTTTATCGGAACATTTACCCTTCACTCCGACTCGGACCTCGAGCAACAACACACTCAGGTAACACCTCTTACGGCCGAAAACCTCTTATGGGCAAACACCGTACTTGCTGCAGGAACAGCAATCGGGCTCGTCGTATACACAGGAAAGGAAACCCGGGCTGTTATGAATACCTCACATCCCGAGACCAAAGTCGGACTACTGGATTTGGAAATCAACCGAGTAGCCAAGGTTAGAACGATTGATTCTGCCTGCTTCAATAGCTAACCTGCAAAAGATTTTGTGCGCGGTTACTTTCGCGCTGTCCGTTCTGTTGGTGGCACTCAACGGCTTCCGAGGGCAATGGTACATTTACGTGTTCCGATTTTTAATTCTATTCTCCAGTATCATACCCATTAGGTTAGTCTCCTAGCATTTTTTTATACTTCGCTAATGGCAAATAGTTTGCGAGTCAACTTGGATATGGGCAAGACTGTCTATGCTCGCCAAATCGAATCCGACCATGAAATACCAGGAACCATCGTTCGGACGAGCACACTGCCCGAGGAACTTGGGCGAATCGAATATCTCTTGAGCGATAAGACCGGGACACTTACACAAAATGGTGCGTCATGCCATCCCATCTATAACTTCTACTCATTGTGCCAGCTAGAGATGGAGATGCGCAAGCTGCACATGGGTACAATTTCTTACGGGGCGGACGCCATGGATGAAGTAGCACACCAATTGGTAGTTTCATTTGGTTCCGAACACCCAGGTGGGATGAAGAGACAGGCCTCTTTAGCTACTGGCGCACAGCTTGCCTCTCGAGGAAAAAGAGACATGTCCTCTAGGGTTCGAGACGTAGTTCTTGCCTTGGCGTTGTGCCATAATGTGAGTAAACCATTGACTTATCTTCAGAGACTGACTTGTACAATAGGTTACACCGGTGACCAACGATGATGGAACTGTAACTTATCAAGCTTCATCGCCGGACGAGGTTGCAATTGTCAAATGGACTGAATCTGTCGGCCTGACTCTAACTTCTCGCACACGAACGCAAATCGAACTGCAAGCTCCCGACGGAACCACCCTGGTTTACAACGTGCTCGCACTCTTTCCCTTCACATCAGAATCGAAGCGCATGGGCATTGTCGTCCAAAGTGCGGACACACACGAAATTATGTTTGTCCAAAAAGGCGCTGATACGGTCATGGCACGGCTCGTTCAGCGTTCTGATTGGCTAGAGGAAGAGACAGCGAATATGGCTCGAGAAGGACTTCGTACCCTAGTATGCGCTCGGCGGAGGTTGTCAGCTGTAGAGTGGTCAACGTTCGAGACTGCGCACAAAGCGGCAAGTGTGCGCCTAGAAGGTCGCGCCGAGGCGATGGCTGAGGTCGTTGGGAACCATTTGGAGCGCGGGCTAGAATTACTTGGGTTGACAGGGGTAGAAGATAAGCTCCAAGAGGATGTAAGGGCAACCATCGAGCTATTACGGAACGCTGGGATTCGAATTTGGATGCTCACTGGAGATAAAGTCGAGACCGCGACTTGCATCGCAATCTCGACAAAGCTTGTAGCACGTAACCAGTATATTCATCAAATCGCTAAACGTGAGTGGTGTTTGATTTTGATTGTCAGAATACCGCTGATGCGGTCATAGTGAAAAGTACGGACCAGGTCAGAGATCAGCTAGATTTTTTGCAATCAAAGTTAGACTGCTGCTTAGTGATCGACGGAGAATCTCTACAGGTGCGGTCCTCTACTTCGCTTCGGCTCAAAAAACTCAAACCTTGTTCCCAGCTGTGTCTAGAACATTTCGAGAACGAGTTTGTTGAGATCGCAACGAAGCTTTCTGCCGTAGTTGCCTGTCGGTGCTCTCCTACCCAAAAGGCAGATGTGGCACGTCTTATTCGAAGGTACACGCGCAGAAGAGTGTGTTGCATTGGAGACGGGGGAAACGACGTAAGCATGATTCAAGCGGCAGACGTCGGTGAGTTTTTGCCTCGCTTGCATTTTCGAGCACGCGCCTATGAGATCTTGTTATCGATGAGAGCTGACGAGGACTTTTACCGACCCGTCACTGCTCATCCCGTTCATCGAATTTCGCCTTCTATCGCATCCCGTGGTCTTCCCCCATTATCTTCATTGGGGCATCCAACCCCGCGCTACGCAATGCTTGACCCCGCGCCTACGCTTGACCCCACACTTCGAAAATCCCGTTCTCCATCAATCGCGCGGCTGCCTCGTTTTATCCGGATCGACCCAACACATTCCGGCAACTTAATCTGGCAATTTGATCGTTTTTTCACCCGATCATCGGGATAGGCGTCGGTATCGTTGGCAAGGAGGGCAAACAAGCGTCGCTGGCCGCCGATTTTTCGATCACCCAGTTTAGTCACTTGACCAAGTTGCTTGTCTGGCATGGTCGCAACTCGTACAAACGCTCTGCCAAGCTCGCGCAATTTGTCATTCACCGCGGCCTCATTATTTCAGTCATGCAGGCCGTCTTTTCGGCGATTTTCTACTTTGCGCCCATTGCGCTCTATCAAGGCTGGCTAATGGTTGGCTATGCAACGGTCTATACGATGGCTCCCGTCTTTTCGCTTGTCCTGGACAGAGATGTTAATGAAAGCCTAGCGCTTCTCTACCCAGAATTGTACAAGGAGCTGACCAAGGTACGTATATGCAATAGTACGGCCTAGGCGACGCACGCTGAATCCACGCAAAGGGCCGATCTTTGTCTTTCAAGACGTTTTTTACGTGGTGTGTCATCAGCGTGTACCAAGGCGAGTCTCGACTCCGTGTGCCACTCTCCGTTGTTCCGTAGACTGATGTGTCCTTCCCGGTACAGGGGGTGCAATCATGATCATGTCATTGCTGCTGTTCGAGAACGAGTTCCTCAATATTGTTGCCATTTCGTTTACGGCCCTGATTTTGAACGAGCTCATCATGGTGGCGTTGGAGATCACGACGTGGTGAGTGGTCATTCGCCACCGGTGGCGCTTGTGGCACGCTCTGACGTTTGACCGTTAGGCATCTCTATATGGTCATTTCGGAGGTGGTAACCCTATTCTTCTACGTGATTAGCATTGCGTTCTTGCCTGAATACTTTGGTATGTGTCGTGATCGCCGTGACAGTGCCGAAATGAGCCTACTCTAACGCACTTATTTCTAGACCTGTCGTTTGTGCTCTCGTGGAGGTTTGCATGGAAAGTTGCGTTGATCGTGTGCGTTAGCTCGGTACCTCTCTGGTTGATCAAAACCATCCGAAGCCGGGTCCGTCCCGCGACATATAGCAAACTGACCTAGACCTCCCCATGCAATGTAATTTATTGCGCCAGTCCCGTTCTTCCGTCTGTAAGCAGGCCCAAAGAGAGAAAAGAAGAAAAAAGAAATTCAACTATTTTCATTTCAATAAATCCTAAGCATTCACATTTGAAGACCCAATACGAGCTGCAGGGCCAGTTGTTATAAATACTAAAAAAAAGATTCGACAGTGAAGTAACCATTGTGTCGGCTGTGTGAACGTGTTGAACGCGGAAAGCGAGGAGCCGAATCGAGTTGAGACCGCAAGTGTGTGGCATAGCCGAGAGCAAGAGATACGGTTGGGGCGGAGCGGGCGCCAAAGAAGAGAGACAGAAACAAGGAAACACAACAACAAAAAAGGGCAGTTACACAGAGTTATGGAAACGATGTCCGCAGACGGAGAGAGAAATCTAGTAGAAACAAGAAATATTTATCCTCGTCGACGGACAATAGGTCCCCGGCTTGTGGGTGTTTAGATTGGGGGCGGTGGCCAGCCCCGGCGTTCAACTCATGGAAAGTTCGCCCGAGTTCATGGGCTCGTCGATCGGTTCGGTTTTAGCCCCGACGTTGGTCAACGGCATCTCGTTGTGCAACCAAGGAAGGACCATCGGCGGGTGGAAGTAGGACATGTTCCCGTTTGACTGGTTTTCTCCAGGGAGGCTCGGGTACGTGAGCGACGGGGAGAACGAAGTGTACTGGTAGTTGTTGGGAACGAACGTAGCCGAGGGCGAAGCGCGCGACGGGTCTGGGACGTTTGGGTTCGCGAGGTCGTCCAAGAACGAAGGGGTACCGTCGGAGCGCTCCGAGCCAGACGTGGACGACGCGAGCGTGTCGGCGGTCGACATGCGCCTCTTTTTGTGTACGGGCGGCTGGCCGCTTCCGCTGCTGCTGCTGACGTGACCAGAGCTCATGTGCATGCCGTTTGAGCCGCTGTGACCGTTTCCGCCCGAGACGTGTGAACCTCCGCTCCCGACGCCGTGCTCGTCTGGCGAGTTGCCCGAAGTGTCCATCATGCTCGGCATAAACGGGCCATAGTATGGCTGGGATCCGTAGGTATTGACTTGTCCAGAGTAGGGCACCGATTGAGGGAACATGAGAGCCGCGGACGGCGCGTAACTCATCGGGTACCCCTGTTCGTCCGCGCCCATCATCCCCGAGTTGCTCGCGTGCGAGTAATCGTACGGGCCATAGTACGGCATATGCTGCTCGTTGTTTGCGGGCGAGAACGAAGACGGGTCCTGGGTCACGGTTGGAGACTGAGCCTGCGGCGAGGCGCGCCGACTCGCGCCGGGACTGGCTGAGGGCGTAGCCGAGGACGATCCGCCGCCGTTGTTACCAGAACGTCTCGCGTCGTGCCGCGACCGCTTACGAATCACATCAGACTTCATCGACGAAGGTCGTCGCTCGCCATGGAGTTTCAAGCTGTGGGCCAATCGGGATCAGCATTCCTCCTCTCGGTGCAGAGTCTAGATCAAGGCACTCACTAAAGCCCGCATCTGCAACAAAAGACGGATTAAATCCGGAGCGTCCGAGAGAAAAAAAGTATGTTCCATCATTGCGTGCAACCCAACCCAGTCCAAACCGGAACGAAGCGATACAAACCCCGCCGAGTCGAACCGAAGCGAATCCAAAAATCGCAAGAGCATAAACCTCGTAAGCAAGGAGTCCGGACCGGTCATGCGGGTCTTTAAAAAAAACTCACGCGTTGCAGAGCGTACGGCCCTCTTCGTCTTTTCGCCAGAGCGGCGTTGCGGTTGTGTGGCAGTTGTAGCAAGAGACTGGATCGCGAATCGGGGGGATGTCAGCATGGAAGATGTAAGAAAAAAAATGGAGCAGAATCGACGAATAGAAGGGGTCCGGAATAGGAATCGGGGTCAGCGCCACGGCAAAGTCCAGCAACGCTACCGAGAATTGTTCTCTCGGAGCGACAGACCAAATGAAAGATCCAATCCATACGCTCATAACTCCCCGAAGCAAACAACCGACCGAAGCATATGCTCCGATAACGAGACATGACAAAAAATGATGTCCGCCACAAGCGCCCGATTCGGGGGGATCTTCGGACGTACTTTGTGTGGGGTGATACAAAGCAGTGAGGGAGGGGAAGAGCGGCAAGGAGGGGGACCAGGCCGAACAGCGAGTAAAGAGCGAAGGATAACGCAGAACGCGGCCGGGCGGAACGTGCGGGAAGAACGTGTATCATCGAACGTGATACTCCCAAACAAGGCAAAGGCAGCAAAAATTAAAAATTAAAAAATGGTACTAACCAGGCTCGCCCATCGACTCTGTGGGTTCACCAGTCCGAGGAGCATGCCATCCTGGGTTCCGGCTCCCGCCTTCTCCGCCCGAGTTGCGTAGCGTCTTGGGCCGAGGTCGTTTATGCAACTTGCAATAAAGGCCGCAAGCGTTGCCTATTCCTCCCGGTTAGCGCACTATCATGTGAATCACGTAAATTAAACCCCACAATTGAGCTCGTCGTTCAGACCGCGTCTCCAGAGCGGCGTCGAGTTGGCGCCACAGTTTGCGCACTCGCTCTTGACTCCGCCCGGTGCGGTATTTCCATGCAACGGCAGCGCATTGCTCCCGCTGCGTCCGCGTGTAGGCGGAGGCGTCGCGCTCGGGGCACCAGCGTTTGCACTGTTACTTCCGCTGTTTCTGTCGTACCGTCCACTGGTGGGCGAGCTCGTAGGCGTAGATCCTTTCGAGCCAGTATTATTGTTCGCGCTCGTGTTGATGTTGATCGTCGTCGGGTGCTTGAACCCGCCGGCGCCGAGCCCACCAGTGCTATGCGCCCGGCTATGTCCACCTCCACCCGCGCCCGTATTTCGCCGAGAAGTCGAGCCAGAAGTGGAAGTGACATGACCGCCCGTCGTCGTGGTCGTGTACGAGACGGGCAGACTGAGCGGCGGAACTCCGCCCGTGGATCCAAAATCATACGAATCCGGACTGTACGTCTCCGTACCAGTCCCGAACGAATCAGCCGCCTGCTGCTGAGGAGTGTACCGCACCGGTCGAAGCGCAAACGCCGGACTGGTCGGCGCGGACTGGGCAGGCATGAGCGGGGGCGAGCCCGAGGTCGCCCACGAAAAGCCCGTGCCGTTTCCGGTCGGCGTGCCCGAGGGCGTGGTGCTGCTCGCGGCCGGGTCAGAGAACATCGTGTGCGCATAGGCGTGTGTGAGCGGCACGCTGTCCGCGTCTGGTTTAAGTCCGATGACACCCATCGAGGCCGTGTTGTATCCGCGCGCGTTTGCTGCTGCTGCAGTCGCCGCTGTTGCAGGACCGCCGCCTGTGCTCGCGCCTGTGTTTGTCCGGGAGATGCGAGGTTTGGTGCTCCCGGTGACGAGTTCAGCGTCGGTTCCGGCGGCCGTCTCGGCGCCGCTCGACCACTGTTCCTTGTCTTGTTTCTCCCCGGCTTTGCCTTCCTCGTCTCCGTTGCTGAGCAGTTCGTCGATCTGAATCTCGAATGTAGGCCGCCCGACGCTCACGTCTCCGCCCTCTCCTGCTCCGTCGGCCTCGCCATAAGACAGCCCGGGTTGGGTAAACGACGGTGCATGGGGGTTCACGAGCAACTGGTTCGGGCCAAACCCACCAAACAGAGTCTCGAAGCGGAGCATGCTTCCCTCGGTATCGTTGATCAGCCCGAGCATCTCTGCGTCCAGACCGGCAGTAGCGGGATTAGCGTTGGTGTCCATGTCAAAGTCCTCGTGCTCGGTATCGACGTCGGCGTCGTTGGGATCGTATGGGGGGAGTTCAATGTCAGCGTGGGGTACGGCGGTAGTGGTGGTAGTCGCACTGCGAGGTCGGCTGCCGGACGTAGAAGCCTGGGCAGTTTCGGGAGTGTCAGCCTTGTGAGCGTCGGTCGCGCGGCGGGGACGTGCGCCAGAGCCGGCGGTCGCTGGGGAGGGCTTGGCAGGCTTGTTGGGGTTGGTCACGTTGGTGGTCGTAGCGGTCGCAGCGGGGGGCTTGAGGGCAAAGGTGTACTGCATGCCCCTTATACCACGGCCGCGCATAGCATGGGCGGTCTTTTCGCTCGCGAGGCGGCAGCGTTCCTTTTCCTCTGCGCGCTGGCGGAGTCGCTCCGAGGTGAACTTGGGAGCCTGAAGATCGCTGATGTCCCGGTTTTTGTCACGGTCGAGCTGCGCGCAGCAGAGAAAGGGATGCGGCGGAAGCGGGTGATGGCGAGCGGCATGGACAAGTTAAAAGGAGGGATAATTTGTGTGGTGTCAGTTGTCTGTGACAGGTGATTTGTAATACAAGAGATGTGCAGACGTGCAAGAAATTTGGGGCGGAAATAAATGGGGTGGCGAGTCTCCCGCCCGTCGACAGCGAAGCACGGGCCCGCCCGCGGTCGGCCCGGCGGCAGGCGGCAGCTAGCGCATGCAGCCTGCGGGAGGGGGACGTCGCAGAAGGATAAGAGCGCAGGGCAGGGGCAAGAGCGGCATAAACAATACGACATTAGACACTACTCACGCGTTCGCCGGTGTGGCGGGAGAGCTTTTTGAACTCGCGGCGGGCCTTGGTGTTGTTGTCTGCGTCCGAGTCGACCATGAGGTTGTGCAGGTGCCAGAGCCGCCAGCTGAGGTTCTCCAGGCGCTGGCCCTGCTCCAGATGTGCGGCCACCTTGGTGCACACTGCGGCCCAGTCAGTACCAGCCGAGCATACAGCAGCAGATTCATACCTTTCCAGGTGCGGGTGAGGGCATCCCCGTCGGCGAGATTCGAGAAAGGCGAGAAGGACTTGTTGCCCTGCGGAAGAGTCAGCGACGGCAGCAGCAACAGCAACAGCACCCACCTTGAACTTGAGCACAAACGGCGCCATGGGGGGGCGCACTGGAGCGGCAGAGGCGGGATTGAGGAGGTGGTCGTCTCGTTCCTGGAGTGGTCACTAGTACTTTACATTAACAGCCCGCAGGCGAAATAACGTGACATTGCATCCGGCCCATTTCTCCTCCCATTTTTTTTTCTCCATTTTGGCCACCCTCACCCCCGGCCCCTCGCGCTCTCATTTCCGTCCCGCCCGCCACCGCGCCGTCCATAATCACCGTCGCCGCTCCCGTCGCTCGCCGCCGTCACCCGTAGCGCCCGGCGCCTCCCCCTCCTCGGGCTGTCGGTCCGCATCCGCTGCCGGCGGTGGGTTCGTACTTTCCATTCCGGGCGAGGCGCTCCGTGATTGGACGGCACTCGATCCCCCCTCGTCGCTCAATCGGCCATAGTCCCGCGACGCAAGAACGGCCTTTGCCTTGCTGAGCTCGCCATGCCACGCTGGATTCCCTACCTCCCCACTCACGTGCGCCCGCCCACCTCCCGCCCGCACCCTCTGCCCACACGTGTAACCATATAACGACCGACTAGCGCAGTCTTCCTTTCCCCAAGGCTGTGCTCCCCACCCCCTGTTATGGTCGCGCATACACCCGACTTGGCCGGCTATTATCCCCAGGTTTGGAATTGTCTTCCTTCGTGGACGTCGGCGTATCGGACCTTGCCCCTCTCCACGTTTTTCTATGCGTCCCAAGCTCCACTGTCCATCTTGCGCCCGACTACTGTATGCGCGCTACTGCTCTCCTGTGCTTGACCTGTTTCTGCTTCGGTGTCGAGATTCAGATGCCACCCCTGAACCTTCCAGCCACGCGCTTGCCCCGATTCATGTACCCCACTCTGGGCCGGGTGGATCTAGCTTGTGCTTGTGAGGGAGTGGTGCGTCTTTTCTGTTCTCTCATTCAACTACGGCGCGGGAGGAACACTTTGTCTCAAAAACTAACCCTGCCCAACTCTCATTCAATTTCTAAAACGCATTACAATCTCCAAAAACCTAAAAGAACACAACTCCTGTCACAGTAATTATCCAAGTCAACACGGATCAAAGCGCGGCCGACTAACCGATTCGAGCAGGTCGTGCGCGCACGTTTGGTACCCACAAGGGTATGCATCGTTTTTGTGTCGATTTCGTTCATCCTAGAAACTCCATTCTGTCTCTCCATGTTTTTGGTGTGCTTTGTGGGCCCCCGCCGCTCCTTCTACCTATTCAGACGATATATGAACCACCGATGGGCGGGACAAAGGCCCAAATTCTCCATTCCATCTCGACAGGCCGGACAAGAGAAATGACACAAAAGCAACAAGACAAAGTATATATTTACACATTGCAGTGTCTGCATATACGTATACCCGGGGGCGACACCAAGCCCAACATCATCAAGTCTAGAATCCGCACCACCATCCTTCCTTCCCTTCGCTCACTTCACACCTGTCCTCCCATATCGACCAACTTGAGACATTTTTGTGTTGTGTATATTACGTATATCCCCGCATTCGTTGTTGGGGCTCTCAACAACTTCGCAGTTCCAGCTCGCCATTCGCCGAACCTAATTTACCTTCAACTCAACAAGCAACGTCTGGACTCTGGACCTACCCAGGGTCGAGCGCTGCCCCTGTATGCACGCGCTTCAGCTCTATTATAGTATATCCGACCGAGACGGGTGGCGTAGACTGGAACTAGGAACTGGAACTGGAACTGGAACGATCTCATATGTAAGCCGCATTCTCGAAACCCCTCGCTCGACAAAGAACAGAACCCAGCATACATACAGTACGGGACCGATAACCACAAACTTCTTCGACGTTCTTTCGGCCGGAGTTGTGCACACGCATGTGGGCTGGCTCTCGGATCTCGTACATAGAAGGTGTCATCGTCATCGTTCGTCGGTCGTCGGCCGTATGTTGCGTATCTACGAAAGCTGGCTCCCACACCCGAGTTCTTTACGAAACTTGCGCAAACGACGAAAATGCGAAAGACAGATCTCGCGCAAAACGGTTTTGGGAGCTCGGACATTTCCCTTTCCAAACTGGTTAGCTGGTTGTGGCACATGCAATGATCTTACGCGCTTGACCAGCCGAAGGAAGGCCTACATTGCGCCGATTCAGGACCGGCTCAGTCTCATGGATCGCTCGCTGCAGCGCCTTTGCGGTGTATATGCGCGCGCGTGCCTGGTATAGTAAAGTAAAGTTCGGAATATTCCAGGCGGCAGTGGCGGAAGAGTATTGACGTGCCTGCGGGAACGTGTTTTTGGTGGGTGGAAACATCCCGGAGCTATACCTTTAACTGTCGATGTGCCTCGCTGGACAATTAGGAGGTTAAACGGGCCCCGATCCGGCCACGTTTTTTTTGTATCGAGTCAGATGAGGTGCGGGGTGTGATATATATTTATGTACCTTTCGGTGCTGGATGCGCTCTTTTTTGCGGTGTGTGCAGGGTTAGCTGGGCGGGTCGGCTTTGTGTTGTTGGCCGAGGTTCGTCTGCAAAGTTTTAGAATGCGTCTTAACGTCGTTTTGTCCTCTGGATATGTTTAAAAGATGACGCATCTCGTCGTTTTGGCGAGGTAAATCGAAGTGTGTTATTCCATCCTATCCCCGAAATTTTAACGTAAACTCCTGGAAAAGGCGCAGTTTGCATAGACACCATACTCCTGTATTTCATTGTATTAAGGCAAATGAGTGGTGACGAGAGCCAACCTACAAGCGAAGCTTGCTACGGGAAACAACCCAATGGCTTCCTGCGTGTGCTGTAGATCACTCCTTAAAGATAAACCATCATTTCTGGAACATCTCCAATTACACCAAATCGTACCCAGCCACATCGCGCGTCCGGCAATACCCGTGCACACAAGCCGAGGTCAGGACCATCTTCAAAAAGATAGCCAGTTGCATGTGTGCCATTGTCCAACGATTAGAAATGAGACTGCTGTTGACGCGTCTTCAAGCAGACAAGCCATTGGCTCAGGTTATTCCAATATCCAGCTTCGGCTCAGAATGGAACATATAGGTCAACAAAGTTGGAAGCACTATTAGCTTGGGATTCGGGCTGGGTTTTTATGAACCAAGAAACTCAGCGTTAGCGTATGGAAGCGAAAGCTAAGCTCTATTCTACCTGTGAACCGAGAAGCTACACGATATCTGTAAGTGAGGTGTACACAGGAAGAATAGGAACGCATACTTCAGCGTATGGTAGTGAAAGCTGGGCCAGGATCGCGAACAAACGTCAACGGAAGCACAGCCACATGAGAAACACGTACAAATAGACGATTCTTGTTCTACTGTATCATGAACTTGAGGTCGGGGCAGATTCTCGTCTGACAAAAAAAAACCCGACCCCCCACATTTGTACGGGCACCAGAGGTTTTAGGCTGTTTCGTGTGACCCAACATAACTCTAACATATCGCTCATGCGTTGGCGGTGAACGCCAAACTAACTACAGTATATGCTATAGTCTTTGAGCTCAATCTCTCGATTTCGTATCCTGTAGTTGCTGAAGATCCCTCCCTACTTATACTCGACACTTTGTCAAAGCTCCTTCTCAGTTGTACTCTCAGGATAGAGTAGGCAGAGACCCCGAAAACACGATGACATATTTATCACCCGCTTACCTGGTTAGCTATTTGGCAGGTTGACCGGGTGCCTGCCAGCCGGGTGCAACAGCTCCCCCGTGCTCCCGTTCGTCGATACTTATAAGACTGCATCTGCTCGCGGCACCCCAGCCTTACGACCAGTGTCGACACTTAACTCCTCACCAGCGCAAACTCAACATCACCCGGCCGTGTTTTATTGGTGAACGGCAGTAGCATAGGCCATACAAACCGGCGCTTGAGGACCCGAGCCAGTGGCTCTATGCTCTATGACTAAGCTGTCCCCAAACTTCTGGTACCTACACGACTAATCAATGGGTCGAGCAACTGTAAGTCTCCGTTGGTTACGACCACGTCCAGTTCATATTGATATCCTCTACCTCTGCTGACTCTGTGCCTCCTGGCATGGCTCGGACTCTCCAGACTGCACGTTTATCGACTGGCGGTAAAGCACCAAGGAAACAGATAATTCACAAGAAGGCAATCCGTACAACCAATAAATCAAAACGGACGAAGCAAACCGCGCGCAAGTCGACTGGAGGTTCCCTGCCCAATAATGACACCGATACAAGCATGCAGAATGATAGCAAAACTATTGTGGTGACTAGGGCGGAGCTTATACCCCGATTGCCTAAACGACGAGCCAAGTCACCACCTGAATCAACCTCGTTGAGTCTTCGTCGGTCTGCACGAATACGCAGAAAGAAGGGGGAGGAAGTTGACGAAGGTAAGAAGGCATAGAGCTTTCTACCCTTACACCTGGTCCTGATTTAGTGGCTGGATAGATACAACGGCCTCTCCATCTACAACACCCGCGGCGGAGCACAGCAATCAACCATTCTACCCCAACAATGAGCGTCCACGCCCCTTCTTGCCGTTCGCACGCTTTGACAACGACCCAGAACTGCTAAGTAGTATACAAGACCTAAACGTACCCTTGCTCGCCAACGCCGTCTGGCAGCCATATAGCGATGGCGAAAGCCAGTTGCGAGGAGGGTTTGGATATGTAGAGCGGGCGTCATGGAACAAGCAAGAAGTGGCAGTCAAGTTCCTCAAGAGCTCGCAGACAGTATCAGGAACTATTCGTGGCAAAAAAGTGAGAACATCTTGGATCAATGTGCACCTACTGACTCGGCTCACTTGTTAGTCATTTCGCCGAGAACTCACAGCGTGGCAGAAACTTGCACATCCCAATATTCTTCCGTTTATAGGAGTAGTTTGTGTCGACAACATGTATCTGGGGATGGTATCGCCATACATGTCGAATGGTTCTGCTCCAAAATACCTTGCAGATAACCCAGATGCTGACGTCCTTCAAATAGTTTGTTTATATTATTCTCATATTTGTTCTTGACTCATGTTTAAACCATAGTTGCACGACGTCGCAAAAGGGATGAGTCACCTTGCTGCGCAAGACCCGCCAATAGCTCACGGTGATTTGAAAGGTGTAAGCTAGCTTTCCCTTATTCGGTATCACATTTAACTGAGCCCCTACCTCTAGGCCAATGTTCTTATTGATAATGAAGGCCGAGCGTGTATCTGTGATTTTGGACTCTCTCGGTTCATGAAAGACTTTATGTCTATTGACACTACATTCGGAGGCACTATTCGGTAAGCTCGGTTTTTCCAGGTAAAACAGTACACCGAATTTCGTTAGGTGGATGGCACCGGAGCAACTTCGAGCCGATACAATGATTGTTTCCCTACCGGCCGACGTATTCTCGTGGGGGATGCTTTCACTTGAGGTGAGCTATTTTGCTCCACTCTATATTCAACTTCGTCTCATACACAATCTTCTTTACAGCTGATGACTGGCACGATTCCTTGGCCAAACGTGCAACAAGACAGTGCCATAATTCTCAAGGTTGCAGCGCGCGGTCAACGCCCTGAACGACCTGAATGTCGATGCAAGGAAGGGTGCGGATGTTTAGTGAGGAACAATGACTTGTGGACATTGATACAGCAGTGTTGGGCGGATGAACCGACAGAGCGGCCGGGAGTGGGTCAGCTCTGCGACGCGCTGGAAGAGTTGAGGGTTTAATGGAACAATCAAGTTGATGAGTGCTATTTTAGGGGAGGGGTATGTACTTGGATCCAGAAGGACAGTGATTTTTAGTCTCTGAATGTATTTCCAGCTGTTGCTTTTCGAGTTGTCTTGCTATGTAGTATACCTTTGCATGTAATTGATGGCCACCACAGATGAACGCAAGCCAAAATTGGAGCCACCTCGTGATGTGAACGACCACGACAAGCCTGGATTACAGGCTCTTGCTCCCTGTTGCGTCCGCCCAAGTACCACTTTCATAAGACAATATAAAATGACATTTAATTAGGGTATCCAATACTACTGCCGTATACAAGAATTATCCCGCACGCCCCATTAAAGCGTACCCAGCTCCTTGAGGACCATGTAGCTGTAAACAAAGCGATTCGTTTCACATTTCATTTGGGCGCAAGTAGGGGTTCACTCACCTTGGAGTAGCAGTTCCTACACATTGGTTCTCCATCCTTCTCTGTTAGCTTGCCTGAATCAAGTGACGAGTTGCAGTTCACGCATCTCAAACAGAGTTTATGATACTTGCGGCCGCCAGGTCCCGTAACCTATAAGCATAACAACGTTAGGATAGACTGAAACTAGGCTAAAATAATTCACAAAATTCATACCTGCTCCGCATGGTACACTGCCTTGGCGCATCTCGGGCACTCGACTCTCCCTCCAAAGAGGTTTGGGCTTCCCGCACCCCCACCCGTAAACATTGGCCGAATCGGTGATGCACCCCCTCCGGTCATCATTGGACGCATACCACCCGTCGGAGTCTGAGAGAGGGGTCGAACTGGAGTCGATGCACTAGATCTCATCGTGCCTGCAGGAGTTGAAGGGAACGGCCGTGTCGGAGTACCATCTCCGGTTGCCGAGGATGCCAAAGTGCTATCTCCAATTTCTACACCATCCGCTCCAAATCCAGCCCGTCTGGTAGGTGAGGGAGGACCCGCGCGTAGCGCTGCAAAACCTGTGCTTCCCCTTTTGATCGCACTGGGCGAAAGTGGTGCAGGGAAGCGAGATGTGGGTGTATTTGGCTTGGATGAACGATATTCAAAGTTGTAGCTGTTCTTGAGCGGGAGGGAGCGAGGAGGGAGCGCGGGGGCTGCAGAGGGGGTAGATCTAGCCGGGAGGGGAGGAGGGGCGGAGGTACTATCCGAGCCAAGCGCTTGAATGGGCTCAGCCTCCTCTGCCAACATGTTCTCAACTTGCTCTAGTTCGTCTGTAACCATTGACGTTGACTCGGGAGCCGTGTCAACAGGATCCGGGTGAGGCTCAGGCTCGGTCTCTTGGTTCTCAGTCACAGGGGAAATGGTTCGGGGTGGCGTAAGAGGAGGATTGTACGAAACACGGCGAAGTGTGCCAGCTGTGAGTTTGCCAGTTACAGCATCGATGGACGGAGGCGGTGACGGTGATTTAGTTCCACCCGAGGATGGACTGGCAGGAGGAGAAGTTCGGGCAAGGTTCTGGTGCCGCAAGTCTAGAAAATTGTAGTGATAAATCCAGGTTAGAATTCAGAATAATGAAGGGACACCATACCCACCTTGAGTTCCAAACTCGCGCAAATGACATCCTTTGCAGTATGGCTGTGTAATGAATATGAAGTTAGCCACTCAGGGGGTATAATGACCCTCCCATATCAGCGCACCTGGTTGTCGTGCTCAACGAGTGAGTAAGAGTCCAGACGTTTGTTGCACGATGCACATTTGAGGCAAAATTTATGATAAACTTGTCGCCCAGGACCGATGATCTACGCAATGAACATCAGGGCGAGGGAGTCTAAAACTGATGTCATGTCCCACATACCTGCTCAGCAGCATACACGGTTTTGTCGCATCGAGGACACTTCGACGGCGTACCGAAAGGATTCATTCTGTTAAACCAGAGAGCTGAGCACGATCAGCTGCGGTTGTTGTGGTTGTGGTTTATACAGTACGCTAAATTAGCACCGCCACATGTCGTCAGCGCTCTGACCAAACCTCACCCAACAAAGGCAAAATCACAAGAAGTTTCAGCATTTAAGCGACAATAAAATTGTCCTATCGTTTCGACTTCAGCCTATGTAATACCACTTCCGCCTCTCTCCTATACGGTGCATATGATCATTTTATGTTAGCTAAACTGCTATCGGGGTTTTGTGACATGATGCATACACTGCCTCACAAAAGAAATGCAGCACGTGACTGCTTCCGATTGCGACCGCCATTGCTCGCCAACAGGAGCAAATGAGCTTTAGCCTTACTATTCGTATATGTACATAGTAGACTCAGCTGTATTATTGCAAAGTATAAGAGTGAGCCAACTACTGTGAGCGGAGAAAAAAGCCGTTGAGTGTGGCGGGGTGCTGCAATACATTTGGAAATTGGGTATCCCCCCAAACTTACACTGTATTTCCTGCTGTTCTGCATCGATTTTGACGTTTCAAAGTGCTCAGAGCATCGCTATAGTGTACAAGGTAGCTGTAGACGAATCTATCGGACGGGTTTTACCTTTTTAGACTGTGCTGTACATGAGCATCATGTTGGCCCCCCTAACAGCTTAGTTCTTCTTCCTCTGCACTAGCGAACGGTCCTACACAGCATATGAGACCTCATGCGCAACTCAAAATCGCTCAGCAGCACTATATGCTTGCTATCCTGCGACTAGACCTCACTATATGCAACACAGAGGGGTATGTATTCAGTGTGCGCATATACCCCTATTTTCATATGCATCATAGCTACTCACTTAATGAGCCAACCTGGCTGAGGTTTGGCGTACATATGCGACGTATGCTA
>WSTJ01000020.1:0-66078 GCA_019623705.1 Ceratobasidium sp. 428
TTGTGGAAAGTATCCTGGTTCGCGACACTTCCACCTTTGAGCAATTGTTAGAATCGTCGAATGTAGTGACTGAAAACTAAAACTAACCGTAGCAATGGAAGGCGACACCAGCAAATGAGCTTCCGGCAGAGTTCATCTGAATCAGACTATCAGCGAACTTTTCGCACGCCTGGCCGTGATACGTACCAAGGAGACGGGGTATTGGCCAGCGTGATCCCAATTGTGCTCGTAACTGAAGGTATGATGGTAAACTCAGGCTCTGGATAAGAGCAGCATTTGACGTACCCAATGATTTTAACCGCGGAGAAACCATTGCTATCGAGCAAGGGGCGCAACGCCTGGCCGATCGCAGCCTCCTGAGAGTAAGGGATATTGGTGGTTGGGTAGCTTCCGTTCGCGTTTTCAGGCTCGTTCTGTAAAAGATCTGTGAGTATATGCGTTGACAGAGCCTTACATTCACTGACCTGGGGGTTGATAGCGTATACTGTGAAGCCCTTGGCTTTGAGCTGCTGCACTGTCTTGAGGAGGTATTGGGCGACTAGGGACATACATCAGGATACAAACACATCGCTAAATCAATAATGGACTTACAAACACCGTTGTACTGGCTCTGAAGACTTCCGCCATTCATCGATGTGGGCGACTTCATCCACGCCGGCTAGACCAGATGATTAAGCCTAGAGCACGGGACAGATATATACATCTACTCACCGGCGACCAAGGCAAGACATAGAGCTTAATCTTTGGGTTAATAGCTACAATGTCTTTCAAAGTAGACCAGAGGTATGCGGGAGCCCTGTCAAGGGAGAACTTGGAAAGCGAAGTATCCCCCGCGGTGTCATCAAAGCTGTAGCCTAGATACGAACGAATTTGAGTTATTTTATTTGAAAATAATGACCTAGACTTACCACTCGCAGAAAAGTCCGATGCACCCAAGTTCAAGCGGAGAACTCCGAACCCAGCCGTCGCAGCACCGTCCGTAACTACAACATTATTGTTAGGATACAAACAACCCTTTGTACGAGATAACATACCATCAAAAAATTTGGACAGAACCGCGTTGTAGTTGGCCAAGTTCTTTGCTTTCAACTGGCTCAACACCAATGCCGACGAATCGGCTGATCGAAGCCGCGGCAAGTTAGCAACCGCTTCCTGCCGAATAAATAACGCACAAAAAAATAAAATACTTACTCAATGTGGCACCAAAACCATCAATCTGTTGATAGACAGTTCCATCGTTGACAACGATATCAGCATCGCCAATAGCGCCCTTGGCGACAAAGTTGACCAAGGGGTCGTTAGTGCGCGTCAAAAGCTTGGTTCGGTCCCAAGTCGTTTGCCACTGTGCCACAAATAACACGTTAAACCCAATTAGGAAAAAATGAACGTGCGAAATACGTACGATATCGTAAATAGTCTGGGCAGCAACGATCTGCAAGCCAGCGGAAAAAGCGAAAAGCGAGACTACACGCATGGCGACCTGACCGAAAAGACGAGACCGAGTACAGGGGAGGGGGATGCTCAACAAAGTGAGAATAATTCCTCCGTCCAAAATCAGCTTAACCTTTATACCTCGCTCTCTCCCTCGTCGCCCAAACAATCTGGTTGTACCATAACACACACAGACTTCCAGCTCATCCAGAAACCGATCAAGCGAGCACAACGCACGCGGTTCACAGCATATACTGGGCAATGCCCGCCGTATCCTCCTCAAGCGGCCAGCTCGCGAACAGACCCGACGGCCTTCTTCCTCCTAAACCCACATGCACACTCGAGAACGTGCTCACGTTCATATCGTCCCAAATAGGACGTTACACAAGCAGAATATCCCGTGCCCAATAATTACCCCCTCTCATCGACCAGATCGACAGGGTTCTGGAATACAAGAAATGCGTGCCGGTCGGACCGATTTGTACACGTGACGCCGCGGATGCTCGCCGATCAAGGGGCCGAGGAGCCACGTTTAACGATGCCCGATGTCAAGCGAGTCGCTTGAGCGCGGAATTTGATATGGATGCGGCGGGAATGTATAGAGACCCATATGAGAGGCATATAACGCGATAACCGCCTGGCTCAATATTCTAGAATTATCCGGGGCTTCATCCGAAGAAAAATGAGCGCCCATTGCTGGCCACGTTCTTCAATGCTCGCGCGAGCTGATGTCGCTTAGGCTGGGAGATTACGGTTATGTGCTAGCACGCCAAGGCTATCGGAATCTATTGAAGCCAGGTTTCGAAGATGTAGTTGGCTATTTGAGTAGGCGCGGGACATCACATGCTTATTGGTTCGTTGAGAAGGATCGTCGTTACAAGAATGGAATTCAAAGGAAATTTTCGAATTCAGCTATGGGAGACTAAATTCAAAGGTGGGTTGGATACAGATTATGATGATCAGGCACAGGGATGTATCAAAGGTAAAAGACGAGCAAGTATTCGCGCCCGCAACGGAGTAGGACTTACCATATGGTGTCGGATAAGCATTATTGAATACGTTTGAAAGCAAGGATCATGTGTTCACAAACAACAGGTCCGCATATTAATGCCCGAGCAGAACCTCAAAGCACAAGTTCGCATCTCTGCCGAGCGAGCACGAGACGTCGCTTGATATGGATCATTGCACTCTCGGCGCGAGTCGGAGAACAAAGTACCGGGCTCGAGCGACATTCTTTGTCAAGAAAGAGACAATCTCTTCGAGAAGGAGAAGCGCATCAGAAGTGTTGGGCAAACGACTACTAGTCCTAGCGTGCACCTATATGAACCCCACTTGGGCCCAATAAATGAGCCACATATATGAAGTTCTGATGCGTTTAAGCAAATCAAGGTCAATAGTTCAGGCTTTTCGAGAGTAGAACAAAGAATAAGAAATGACACGCGAGCGGTGATTATGAGGATCACGGCCCCCTCCCGAGCCTACTAGGAGCAGTTTCAAGGCTAGGAGGTTCGTCACTTGACAGAATCTTCTCAGTCCAAGTCTACAGAAAACCAGATATAGCTGACCCGACAAGCTCTCCAAGTGACCCAGTCAGCTGAACCAGAACCGGTTATCACAAGCCAGGTCCGAGAACCAGATCGTTGAAGCACATCAGAAGTGTTGGACGCACAATTACTAGTCCGAGTGTGCATCCATATGAGCCTACCTAGGTCCAATAAACGAGCCACATATATGTAGTTTCTAATGCGTTCAAGCAAACCAGGATCAACGATTCAGGCCATTCGAGGACGGAACGATGAGAGAAAAATGACACGCGAGGGTCGTCACGAGCTAGAACATAGAGTTGTGCGACGCCCTTGCCCGAGAGCCAAGGACACAAGGCCACCTCCTGAGCCTAGTCCCACATATGATCCAGAACCATAAGACTAAAACAGAGACTGCAAGACTAGGAAAGTCGCCAGCGAACAGAACCACCCAGCTCAAGTCTCCAGAAAACTAGATGTAGTCGACCCGACAAGCTCTCCCAGTCAGCTGAACAAGAATCATTTATCACAAGCCAGGTCCAAGAACCAGAGTGATGCAAGTAGCTTGAACTCAGAGGCTGCCATTGGAACTTTGCACCTCACAATACCGGGGCACAGAAATGAGCGAAAATCAAAGAGGTCCGTGTGAACGACGGTCGTAGCGAGCAACGGACGTCTAAGTTCATCTCCAATCCATGACGACTGCCCCTAAATCACGTGACCCATATGCGTCATACATCTGTCTACGCTTTAATTTGTGGTTTTGGGCAAAATCAGCAGAGCACTCGCGTTCCAAACCGTGTCATTAGGTCCCCACAAAAAGCTGAACGTACGTCAATTGTGTATTATTTTAAGCGGGGGATAACACCAAGAGTCCGTATACCATCGAGTGGGAACCGGGGTACCAAAAGGATCAGGGCATATGCGTGTGTACACTCAAAGCAAAAAGAGAAAGAAAAGAGGACAAATACAGTAACGAGACTAGTGAAAAAACGCGAAAGCGGCTAATTAAATAATTCGATAATCGAATGCCCAATAAATAACTACCCAGCCCCTAGATATACACCTCGTTGAATTGCCCGTATACACATGAATCGTAGCTTTATCCAGTAAAGCCCCGAAATCATTCGACCTCCATCTCGTTCTCTGGTAACAGAGGAGACGACCCTCTCATAATTGGAACGTCAAAGTATCCAGGTCTCAGGTCTGCATTCGCACTCGACATGGATACAAGTGGGCTCCGGATAGGTCGAGGTGCGGCAAGTTTATGGTTCGCGAATGAGAACTTGTGGAGACCTAGGTCGATTGCGCCTGGGGTGGGTGCGGGGAGGATATTTGGAGAGGGTGTAAGCGCTGGAGAGAGGTTCATTGGTGAGGGGAAGGTCGTTTGAAGAGTCAGGGTTGGAAGCGATAGGATAGGCACTGAAATAGGAGGAGCTGGAAGTGGCATAGTTGGAGGTGGTTTACGCGCAACAACCGCTCGGCGAGGTCTACTCAAAAACACAGATTAACATCTAATCCACCCAAAATGAATCGAGGATGTACACACCTCACACTCTTCCCACCCTCGGTCTCGATCCCCTCCATACTCCTCTCTCCAACCACATCTAACGACCAAGCACGTCGCTCCTTAGTCGGACTACCCAACGCATTCAGCACACTCTGCGTCCGACTCGACATGCCCGCCGACCGGGTCGGACTCTTGATAGCCGCAATCGGGTTATGCGCCAACGTAACCGACGACTTGCGCCGTCTCACTACACGTGGCGAAGGCGGCACTGAAGAACTCGTCGGTCCGGCCGAAGGCGGATTCGAACTCGCGCTCAACACCGACTTGGCAGAGTACGTCCGGAGTGCCGCGAGTTTAGGGCGTCGGGCGTGAGGTGGAACGGCGAGCATGGCTGAGGTTGCCAGCGCCGCGATGGCTGACTCGAGCATGGGCGTTTGTGGAGCTGTGGAGATTGGCGTCGGAGTTGCTGATCGGCTGCCGGATGGAGGCGCTGATGCCGCCGGCGGGATTTCCGTTGATAGAAACAAGCCGGTTGCGAACAAGCGCGAGTAGCCTGGTGGTGATGCCGTCGTCATCATTGGCTAAACGGGTCTAGTCTCAGCTTTCGAGGATACGGAAAATAAGGAGACGGATCGCTCACTATTTAATCTCTCTAGGTCGTTAGGGTTACGTTTTACGTATAAGACAGGTCGCAACCGCAGTATATCTTCGCAGAACTATCTTTCAGAGACCAGACAGCGCTGAAAACAAGTGAACGTGGCGAAAAGCGAGAGATTGTTGGGGAACGAGTTTTTGAACGGAGGAAGCAAGAAGGCGGGGAGGCGGGGTCCAACAGGGTTGCTTGGCCGTATTTATCTCTCGGCGCCTCTCTGACATCATCTTGGTCCGAGCCCGACTCCACAAGCCCCAAGCTCGTTTCACCGGCTAGAAACGCGGCCCTGCGACCCGACGTCGCAACCCGAGACAAAAGCCTTCGTTGTTCTCGGGTTATCGGTGACGCACTGATGACGGTATACCAATTATGAAAAGTATAAACGTAAGCTGAACTCTGTGGGCATGACGGCTTTATGCGACCCGCAACGGATTTCACGGCGATCGTAAAGCACCTTTCATATGATTTTGTATTGAGATACCGTAGGTCGGTGTAACACTCGTTTGTTCCGTAACCTTACACTGCAGCTGCCAATACCGGAGGGCGAAGGTACCTTTCAACCACGATACATGCATGATAAAGATCATGAAACACAACCGACATGATCCTGCTGTCGGTAAGGCATGTCCTAGCGTACGTTCGAAGATTGTTGACCGTCGGGATGGTCTTGTACTCTACATTTTCGGCGCCATTGAGCCGGAAATAGAAGCGGGCAGTCATCTGTGACGTAGAAGATATTTAGCTGGAACCTAGAATATCTTGGTACTTTCGCTGAGCGTCTCATATGACCTCAGTCGGTCAATAATTCATTGTGGACATTACTCATTATCAAATTGATAGCGAACATTCAGCTACAGCCTTCACATATCTCACCAACGATACTCTTTCCAGGTTCCCCTTCCTTCCAGTCTATCACCTGCCGGATCGAACTCCGCCTCCCCAGGAAAGTTACTCGTCGCTTCCGCAGGCGAGACAAAGTCCCAGATACCGAACACAACCTGCAAGTGTATCTGGGACAAGCGATTATTTCTCTTGAACTTGATGTTCTTCTCGAGAGTAGCTTCATGCTCGGCTTCAGATCCTTGAATAATGCAAGAGCGGTAATTCGAGCGGCCGGGACGTATGTTGTGCGCGCCATGACTTATACGCTTGAACGAATGAGCCAAGTTTTTGTAGTGATGATCAAATGGCGCAGAGCGTTGAAGGTGGAGGGTCCGAATCGCCATGGTACCATGGTGCAGTACGGAATAATTTCCGTTGCCGGCGTAGCTTAGAAGAACGTAGTCTAGTACTCGAGGGTAGCTCGCATATACCCCACGGAACAAGCGAGAGACCTGACCGAGGCGCTGATAGTCACTATCGCTAAGGTGAAACGTTATCTCTCGGACAAGCTCGTCTGGTAGCCTCCGGGGGCGGTTCATGGCCGGACAAACTGAAGAGGGGGTGTGGATCCACGGCGTTTTGTTTGTCGCCGTGTGAAGGTTCAGGAGGTGCGTTGCCAGTAGGAAGCCGTCTTGGATGTTCATTTTCACGTCGTGGAAGGATAGGGGATGAGAGCAGCGCACAGTATCGCCATCGACTGACACAGCTAGGACGTGCCGTCCGGAAAAGATGATCCCAACGCCAGTAGTGCGACCGAACTTTCGAAGGTTGCTGACCATAAGTAGGGTCTCGTACTCCACATACTCCGAATCATCAAGTCTAGGACAAAAGACAACGAGGCATCCACGGAACCAATGTGGCTTGTGATCATAGTTCTTGTCGTCCATTGATTCCCAAGTAAAGTAATGAGGCGTCATGCAGTTCGAGAGGCCCGAATTCTTTAGAGAGTGAATAGGACGAACGCGGGATCTTGAAACCGATTCAGAGGCTGGCGAGTCTGAAGCTGGTAAACAGCACAAGTGAGAAGGCGCGGCTGCGCTGAGGAGTTGCCAGAGGCGGATACAAAAAGAGAGGCGCGTTTTCGTCACGTCGGGGTTCGACAACTTCTCTGCGCTGTCGCGTAAGATTACCTGGACTAGGTTCTCTGAGAGTTGTTGAGCGGTCGTGAGGGTTGTCCATGTCGGGGCGCCCCATTCTTCCATCAAAGTCAATATAGGTGCCAGCGCCTTGTACTCTTCATGGGTCTGAGCGACATCAAAGTCCGGGTGGGGCCAACGCGAGACGGTCGCAATATGTTCGACCGGTGTGCTGGGAGGGTGAGCAAAGGTCGGGATACAGTTGGTGCCGGGGTCAATCGGCGACGGGATGCGCCAGAAGTAGCGGTTGATTGGACCAGGTGGCATGTTGTCGAGTCGGAAGTGCATGAGGCCGTTTATAGTGAAGGCTCGGTTGTCGAGATCGATGACGTATGACCATTCGGTGTCGTAGTCTCTATCTGGGACCATACCTTCGTCGATCCCCTTGATGTCCTGAAACGCCATTGGCCTGCCTTCGTAAAAAATCTCAAAGCCATGCTCGGCCTCGCTCCATTTGTAGTCGAGGTCTAAACGTTTTTTGTCGGGAATCCCACGTTCGTTGCGCCAACACACTTCCAGCTCGATCTGCTCAATGAGCGATGCAATCCAGGCTAAATAAAACGGAGTTTGTGAACAGTCACAGTGAGCGATTGGTATGACATACCCTGCCGATCACGCTCCTCTCGTGGCACCTGTTCTGCAAACCATGCGCCAAAGGTATCTGGATGGGCGCTGCAAGGTATGTACGTCCTATAATACCGCTCTGGAACGTAGTCAGGTCAGTTGTTCAATGTGAGATAACGAGAGCGTACTTTTGTAGAGGTATGCTTTCACGCCACGAGTTCTCATGGTGGTGGTGGTTGTTACTCGAAAGTAGGTGGCCACTCGCGACTTCTTATAGACGCACGCGCAAACGGCCCAAACCAAACATATGTAAACACACAGAAACCCATCAGGACTACCCAAGCCGTGTTAGGGCCACGCGCAAGTTAGCGGTTTTGGCCTTACCTGACAACATTTACCAAAGTGCGGGATTAGGCCATTTACTTCGAGCAAGGAGTTTGAGCGAAATCCGTCGGACAGTCACGACAAGGGCTTTTTCAGCGCCAGCCCATGCACGCATCCCGATTTATGGTTGTGCTAAGATGACACAAATTCTTGCTTAGTCGGAGGATTTTCATTCACTTCAACGAGCCTCGATGGCGGACAGGGCGCATACATGTACACATTTAGGCCCTTCCTCCAGACCAAAAAGAGTCCAATATTACCTCGAGGGTATAATCATCGCGGTATATGCTCTCGTCGAGCAATAGATATCTTGCATCCGGTAGTAACTCTGTAAAGCACACCGAAGAGTATATAGAGAGTGAATCAATAGTTAGAAGACTGAAATATAAGTGGGCGCACAGACCGGCTTATAAGCATGAGTAAGATACATTCTGGGTTGTTCTCTGCACTATAGTCATGCTATATGCGCGAATTAGTTCTGATACCTTTCACTGCTTTCGGACATTGACTCGGTTGTTGACTGCTTGCTACACATAAGTACGCTATTCGAAGTTGGTAGTCAAGGGATCACTCAAAAAGCGTTGAAACCCACCAAAATAATCCAAGATAGATATACAATAGAGGAACATGTCTGAGAGATAACAACATTTGTGTTTTGACAGGTCGATGGTTGAGGATGCCCACAAACAGATAAGATAACAGCACAGCCATCAGGTCCCTTGGGCACGTGTCTTCACGAGCGACCAAACAGGTGATCACAACGCGTATCTTGATCCGTCGCTGCCTTGCTTCCTGACCAAATACCTCACGAAACCCCCTAAGCGTTCCCCGTAACTTGAAGCAACAATATTGGTTTTTGTAGTATGACGGCTGCATCACTAGACACTCTTCCCCCAGACGTCCTGCTAGCTATCTTTTTAGCATCCAGTCCCGCATCCATTCGGGCATGCCGCCGGGTTAGTTGTTACCACAAGCATCTTATAATAAACCAGCCGCGCTGACCGCTTCCTCTATCAGGTCTGTCGCTCATTGAGAAGTTTTATATCTACAAACGACTACTTGCAGTACTTGCTGGCGTTGGAGAACTGTGAATACGTCAAACCGCTCTGCCCTCGAATGGATTTGAGCTATGCCCAGAAGAAGCAAATGCTTGACGACCACTGGGACCGATGGTACGATCATCCTTGGAGCTCGTATAGGGTGGTGACATACCATGAGCTTCCGATGGGCAAGGGTCGAGTGGAAGCGTCGGCCAATGGAATGACGGTGTGGGGCCCAGAGGGTACCACGGGCTATATGTTTTTTTCAAAACAAGTCGAATAACCGGGGCACTGGATTTAATCAATGGAGCTTTCGGACTGAGATTCAGCACGAGGTCAGCGTTGCTGTTGATCCAGACCAGGACCTGCTTGCAATACTTGACCGGCACTTCACTATCCACCTACTAACGGCAACCACAAAAGAACACCATCCAAAATCGCCCACACTGCCAATTGCCCTCAAACGGTTCAATGAATTTATGATTGTAACAACTTGGGGCGATGGGATCGAGCTATTTGGCCACTTGCTTATTGGCGTGTTTGCTGTGGATAGACAGGCAACATTATCTCTCCTAGTTATTTGGAACTGGACGACGGGACAAGAAGTTACGGTGAGTTTTCGTCTTCTTCTAGAAGCCAAGCCGTTACGATCTGCTGTCTCTAGCGTCTGGTAGTCAAAACCAGCGACCACACCCGCCGCTACCAGACGAGAATATTCGATTTTCTATCCGATGATACCCTCGTCATTTGTCGCCGATTCGACCCTACAGAAACACTCGCTCAGAACCTGCCGGAGGACACGTTTGGTTTGTTGGACATCTACAAACTCAACCCACTAGCTACAGGCTCACCAATCATACACGTTGCGTCCCTAGCCCTACCAGCAGGTACTGTTAAGGACGAAAAAGTAACGGGGGTCCATTTCTCCTCCTCGCTCTATACTCCACCAAGCCTTCGACCCCAAGTCTGGGAGATATCGCCCAAAGAACGGCTGATATGTGTGTCCACCCACGGGACGTATCATGGGGAGAATGTATGTCTACATGCGCAAACGCTCTTGGAGTATGCAAGCTCGACCAATAATTCGATCGTTCGATGGGACGAGTGGGGATTACAAGCTGCCTGGGATAAATGGGATGGGCCTGTTTCGAGATCCAGCAGCATTATAAAGACTCATGGTCAACGACTGATCGCGGCAAAATCCCTCTGGATGGGCGAGAAAATCGAGGTCAGCTTTATCGAGCTCGAGCGCACACAGGATGATCGAATCGTGCCAATCTGCAGACGGACGCTCGTTCTCGGGCCCGACCTGTCAAAACAAAATGGTACGTTGGTCCTTGGTGCTGAAGCACGTACGACTAATGTGAACGACGTTAACAGGTGGCGAGGCGCTATCTACAGGTCCTCTGACCCAGATTAGCATAAACAATGAGAGTAGTGCGTTGCCCCGTTTAGCGCTACTTGACTATTTCTCATCGTACTTGATGCTCTAGTTATGATATTTAGGGTGAATGGATAACTATTCTCCGGTGCACATCATTTACTGATTCGACCGCTGTGCAGGAGACTATCGCCTCTGACGAACAAAGCCGCGATCTGGTACTGTGGACCTTTTAACTCCGTTATGAGCATTCTACATTACTATCTGTTGACGTCGGTACGGTACGTGTTGGCCTTTAGTCAATAGGCCGGAGCTTACTGTGATTGCTGGACATGCAAACATGCCAGCTTTTTCTCCTAAATGACCTCAATTTTACCCGCCGCCGTAATCCAACCTGCCAACGCTTTGTTTCAACCCTCATATGTTGTAATATCTTGTACAAATGCTTTGCGGGAGTCATAGCAAGACACGAATTGATTAGTCCCTGCTAAATCACGAGTGGTTCTGAATCAGGAGAGGGCCAACGGAACTGATCAGTATTTGCTTGATCGCCTCCTTCGTTCATCCGAGCTTGGGAATGACTTGTTCGTTGGCCAATGTACTAGTACAAATGGCTGTGGGGTCGAACTTCGGGTTAGGCAAAAGATGAGCCGCTAATAGAGACGCTGAGCTAGGGTCTATTTGGCCCATCTGAAAATGACCCTAGCCGATTTCAAAAATGGCTCTAGAGCAGCTTGCCTACTTCAACGACTTTTCTCCAATGACCCGTACGACTCGTAAATCAGCACAAAATGCGGACAACAACAGTACCAACGCCTCTACGCCTGAAGACAACGCTCCCGACGACGCCTCAAACGCTCCATTTGGCGAGTGAGCGCCGGAAACTCAAAGACCGTCTCAAGGTCAACCAAACGGCCTAAAGATGTTAGTCGAGCAAGAAAAAGAAAGAGTACAGTATTCGCATCTATGGGGATCCAGTTTCTCGTCACCAATGGGTTCTTGATTTGCAGTAAAAGGTCGGAATACAGTTGGTGCCGGGGTAGATTGGAGACGGGATGCGCCAGAAATAGCGGTTGATTGAGCCAGGCGGCATGTTGTCGAGTTGGAAGTGCATGAGACCGTTGATAGTGAAGTCCTGGTTGTCGAGGTCGATTACATATGACCATTCGGTGTCGTAATCATCGTCTGGGCCATTCCGCAGTCCATCCCTTGAATATCCTGAAAAATCACTATCCTGCCCTCGTGGAGGGTCGTGAAGCCATCGTCATCATCACTGTATTTGTATTCGAGGTCTATTGACTCTTTGTCGGGAACGCCGTGTTTGTTGCGCCAACGCACTTCTTGCTCAATTCGCTCGATGAGCGATGAGATCCAGGCTGGATAAAACCAATTCGTTAGCGGCGGCCACGGTGACTCTGTGCTTTATCTTACCCAGTCGTTGAGTCTCCTCTCGCGGGATCTGCGATGCAAACTTGTCGCCAAAGATGTCGGGGTGGGAGCTGCCAGGTATGTACGTCCTATAGTACCGCTCTGGACGTAGTTAGCTTAGTCGTTCAATATGAACAAGCGGAAACATACTTTTGTAGAGGTACGCTTTCACGCCACGAGTTCCCATGGTGGTTGTGGTTGTTGATCGAAAGTAAGTGGCCACTCGCGACTTCTTATGCACACGCAAACGGTCCAAACCAGACTATATGTAAACGGACGGCAACTCACTATGTCAAACCCAGTAGGACCACGTTCTAGTCGACGACTTGGACCTATCAATTATTGCAAGCCATGACGATGTGGACATGCTCAAATTTTAGTTCACACGACGTTTCGAATCCACGACTCCTAGGTTAACGCCATTTTTTATCTAACCTGAGGAGTCCTGTAAAGTCGTGAAGGAGCCTTGATGGCGGACAGCGCGCATATACGCACATGTCTGGGTCCGGTGTTTGGATCCGAAATAGTTCAAGACCAATTCTGACTTTTAGAATGATGTAGGAATGTCCTCTCAAGCGATAAATATTCGGTTACGCAGATAACTCCTGTAAGGCACAAACCTAGGGACTATTGGGCCACACTGACTACGGTGCCTTGCGGTTTAACGAAGAATAACCTGAAATTTGTGGGTTGGACGTTCCCTCGTAACCTGGCACAGATTTCATGGATGATTACGATTTCCACCGCCTAGAATATGTACATGTATTCTGTACAGTCGGTGAGGAAGTACTCTGGTATCGATACATATATTGCCGATACGAATCGTAGTATTGCTTCACTAGATAAATTGATCATCACAGCTCCATTCTACTGATAGTTGACGACTCTTAAGCTCCGAGAAGTAGTGCTTTGGTACTAGTTCATATCTAAACAGAGTTCTTTTATGCTTTGCTAACGAAATGATTATTACTCAGACACTATGGGTCGCTGATTCATAACTATTCGGCAGGAGTTTCATGCCCAGGGTTAATGCACACCAAACTCAAAAAGAATAATCGCTGTGAGTACTTTCCATTATTGGATTTGACACAAATTTAATTACAGGCTTCATATCTCTCACCAGCAGTATTGGTCCCAAATGCCTTGTCCTTGGCGAATGTCACGCTCTTGATCGTATTCCGCCTCCCCCGGGAAGTTACTTGCCGCTTCCGCGGGCAAGATAAATCCCCAGGTACCATGCACAACTTGCAGATATACTTCAGACCAGCGATCCTTTCCCTTGTACTTCACGTCTTTTTCGAGAAACGCTTTATGCTCGGCTTCAGCTCCCTGGATAACACAAAGACCATAACCCAAGCGACCGCGGCGTAGGTTATATGGTCCACGACTTATATGCTGGAACGAATGGGCCAGGTCTTTGTAGTATCGATTGAACTGTCCAGAGCGCTGGAGATGGAGGGTCTGAATCTCCATTGTACCGGTGTGGAGTACGCAGTAGTCTCCGTTGCCGGCATAGCCGAGCAGGATATGGCTTCCCACTCGAGGGTACTTGGCATATAGCCCACGGAGCAAGCGAGAAACTTGCCCAAGACTCTGGTAGTCGTCATAACCAAGATAGAATGCTATCTCTCGAACAAGCTCGTCTGGAAGTCCTCGGGGGCGATTGATAGTCAAACACTTTACAGCGGAGGTGTGGATCCAAGGTGTTTTGTTCGTCGTTGTGTGAAGGCTCAGTAGGTGCGTTGCTAGCAGAAAACCGTCTTGGATGTTCATTTTCGCGTCATGGAAGGGTAGGGGATGAGAGCAGCGCACGGTATCACCATCGACTGACACAGCGAGCATGTGTCGTCCGGAAAAGAGAATGCCAACGCCAGTAGTGCGACCGAACTTTCGAAGATTATTGACCATGAGTACAGTCTCGTACTCCACGTATTCGGTATCATCGAGTCGTGGACAAAAAACAATAAGACATCCACGAAACCAATGTGGTTTATGATCACAGTTCTCGTCCTCCCTCCCATGAGTGAGATATGAATAATGAGGTGTCATACAGTTCATATAGCCTGATGGCCCCCTTATTGTGTGAAGAGGACGAATGAGGGAGTTTGCAATTGGTTGAGAGGTCGACGGGTCTGGAACTGCTAGACATAGGTGAGAAGGAGCGGCTGCGCTCAGCAGTTGCCAGAGACAGACATGAAAAGAGGGGCGTGTTTTCGTTATGTCAGGGTTCGATAGTTTCTCCGCGCTGTCACGCAAGATGACCTCCACTAGGTTCCCTGAAAGTTGTTGAGCAGTCGTGAGGTTTGTCCATGTTGGTGCGCCCCATTCTTGCAGCGAAAGTAGTGTCGGGCCCAGCGTCTTGTGTTCCTTGTGAGTCTCAGAGATGTCAAAGCTAGGAGGGGGCCAACGCGAGACGGTCACAATGTATTCGACCGGTGTGCTAGGTGGATGGGCAAAAGTTGGGATACAGTTGGTACCGGGGTAGTACGGGGAAGGGATGCGCCAGAAGTAGCGATTGATAGAGCCAGGCGGCATATGGTCGAGTCGAAAGTGCATGCGGCCATTGATCGTAAATGCTTGGTTGTCGAGATCGATGACGTACGACCACTCAGTGTCATGGTCCTCGTCTGGGACCATACCGTTCTCGATCCCCTTGATGTCCTGAAACGCCATTGGCCTGCCCTCGTAAAGCACCGTAAAGCCTTCATCAACCTCGCTCCATATGTAGTTCAGGTCCAAACACTCCTCGTCGGGGATCCCGCGTTCGTTGCGCCAACGCACTTCCTCCTCAATCTGCTCGATTAGTGATGCGATCCAGGCTGAATAGGACACAATTAGCCAGTGGCCACAGTGAATCAGTGATTCAACATACCCAGTCGATGGCACTCCTCCCGCGGGATTTGTCCTGCAAACCAGTCGCCGAAGGTATCAGGGTGCGAGCTGCAAGGTATGTAGGTCCTATAATACCGCTCTAGAACGTACTTAGGTCAGTTGTTCAATATGAGCTAGCGGGAGTGTACTTTTGTAGAGATACGCTTTCACGCCACGAGTTCCCATGCTGGCGGTAGTTGTTGCTCAACAGTAGGTGGCCACTCGCGGGTTCTTATGCACGCTGAAACGGCCCAAACCAAACATATGGAAACAGACAGAAACCACGTGGGACAGGTCGAACCGTGGTAGGACCACGCGCAAGCCAGCGACCTGGACCTCCAATGTTTACCGGAAATTCACGACCGGGGCCTGTTCGCATATGACCAAACTAAGATAAATAATCCGTACGCTCAAGTTATGCTGCCATCCAGAATGGTTCTGCCCAATGAGGATATACAGCGGAGGAGAAGTTTAGGATGTTATAATCTCAGCGTTTCGATGAGCTGAGAGTTGGCGTGGTTTGTGCCTGGGATCATGGATGAGCCTACGACAGATAAGAGCACAGCCACTGAGTCCCTTGGGCACGTGTGTCCAAGACTCAAGGGTGGTCAAATAGGTGGTTACAGTGCCGATCCTGACGCGTCGCCGGTCTTGCTTCTTGATTAAACCGGAAATCTCCCGAATAGCACTTATTGTAGCACAAAACAACAATTTTTAGCCATCTTTGCAGTATGCCAGTCGCATCACTCGGCACTCTTCCCGCGGACGTCCTATTAAATATCTTCTCGGTATCGACTCCCGCATCTATTCGGGTGTGCCGTCACGTTAGTGGTCACCAGAGGGATCTTGATATTCTAGACATTCTGACCACTCCTCCCCTTAGGTCTGTCGCACATTCAAACAACTTATCTCTACAACCGACCACTTGCAGTACTTGCTTGCGCTGGATACTTGTGGATATGTCGAACCACTCTGCCCTCGAACGGATCTGAGCTACGCTCAGAAGAAGCAGATACTGTTCGATCACTGGAATCGATGGTACAATCCCTCTAGCGATGAGCTAGTGACATCTCATGAGCTCCCAACGGGCAAGGGCCGAGTGGAAGCATCAGCCAAGGGAACGACTATATGGTCCCCAGAGGGAACCATGGGTTATATGTTTTTCCAAAACCCGTCGAACAACCGAGGCGTGGGGCTCAAAAAATGGAACTTCAGGCCTGATAGCTATGGATACAGCATTGCCATTAACCCGGAACTGAACCTTCTAGCGGTGCTTGACGAGCAGTACACTATCCGCCTGCTGACTGCAACTACTCTAGAACGCCACCCAAAATCGCCTATGCTGCCAATCGTTTTCAACCATGATGGTGCTAATACGTTCGGGACAACATGGGGTGATGGGATAGAGCTATTTGGCTCGTTGATCGTTGGTGTATTTGCCATGGACCAGCGGGTTATGATATCTACCCTAGTTATCTGGAACTGGGCGACAGGGCAAGAAGTTATGGTGAGTATTTGTCTATGCCTAGAAGGTAATCCATTACAACCCACCGCATCTAGCGTCTTCTAGTCAAAACTAGCAGGCACAATCAGCGTCGCTTGAATAGAATATTTGACTTTGTATCCGAGGACACTCTCGTCGTATGTCGACGTTTCGACCCTACAGAAGCACTCGCTCAGAGCCTACCGGGAAACACGTTTGGCTTGTTGGACATCTACAAGTTCGACCCACTAGCTGTCTTGCCGGCTACGCTTGTTGCGTCCCTCGCCTTACCAGCAAACATCATCAAAGGCGAAACAGAGACACCTGCGGTTTATTTTTCCTCCTCGCCTTACATCCCACCAAGCCTTCAACCCCAGGTATGGGAGACATCACCTGGGACCCGAACTCTATGCGTTTCCATCGACGGGATGCATCGATGGGAGAACGTGTGTGTACAAGCGAAAACATTGTTGGGGTATGGTGGGGGTACGACCAGTAATTCGATCATTCGATGGGACGAGTGGGGCCCACAAGCCGCTTGGGATAAATGGGACGGACCCATTTCAAAAGGCAGCAACCGCATAAAGACCCAGGGTCACCGAATTATATCTATGAAATGCCTCTGGATTGCTAAGGAGATCGAGGTCAACTTTTTCGAGCTGGAGCGTACACAGGACGGTCAAATCGCGCCGGCTTTGAAAGCGAAGTTTGTTGTAGGACCCGACATGTCCCAACCAAACGGTGCGCTTATCTTTATGCTTGAGCACATGAGAATTTCTGAATAAAGCCAATAGGGGGTGAAGCGCTGAACACAGGTCCTCGGACCGAGATCGATATGAACGATGAATGCAGTGCGTCACCTTTTTTATATCATAAATCATACCTAATCGTACTTGATGCTGTAGTAATGATGTTTAGGGTGAACAAATGGTCCACCTACATATTAACCATTGACTTATGCAATCGCTGTTTAGGAGACTCTTTCTTCTGACTGACAAACCCGTGATCTGATGCTGCGGACCTTTTAACTGTGCCATGTGCATTGTGAAGCACCATACATAGACATTTGTATAGTACGTGTTTGGATTTAATAAATGGCCCGGAGCTTACTAGAGCTGTTTGGTTCAGCACCCTGAAGCTGCTCTGACCTGTGGCGGCATACAAGGTAGATCGGAACATGTAGCCGCTCAAGTGAGAAATCCACTCGGCGCTAGTGTACCTTTGATGCTTTGTTTGCGCAAAAATCATGCCAGTTATTTGTCCTAAATTTCTCCGATTTTTCCCGCCGTAACAATCCGACAGCCGTAGATGTCTATTTCAACTCGACACATAAGTACTATGAGGTTCAGTATGTATGCATTTATGAAGAATGCAGCAAGATATATACCATTTAGACTCTTCAAAACTCGAGCAGCCTAGACCTAGTAAGGTAAACGCGGCATCCACCCGGGAGAGGGAAGATATGGGGGTGGACTAGACCTATATAGGAGAGGACCGGCGTATGTATGGCCCTCGAAGCTCGCTGTGAAAGCTTTATTGGATGGCCTCGCTGACCTCGTCTCGGAACGTTATTCTCAGCAAGTGGCAGGCTGTAAAATGGCAGGAGTAACAGGAAGTAGATGCGTAGGAGCCTTTTGCCCCACAAGGTGAGGATCGTGGCGGATGACATACCCAGAAGCATCATCACCTGGGATAAACTGAGATTGACCTTGGACACGCCATCCGAGTAATAATACTCATGATTCAATTTTGATCTCAAAACCATTTTTTCAGTTATAGCTTTCACATTTTTCACCAACGGTATTAGCTCCAAGTCCCCTGCCGTGGGTGACCGTCCCGTGCCTCATTACTTTCTATCTCCCCGAATTGTGAGTGAAATGACTTTCGGTACAACCGACATACCATTCGTAGCGTGTAATATGCTCCTGCAAAATCACGTCGTTCTTAAACCATGGATCCGTTAACTCCGTGGGGTGAGTTTGACACGAGTCCAGTAGAATCTCAGTCTTTTACGTGGTCAATTCGTGGATATGAGCGAGCCCAACGTCATATACCTTCTCGTTCGGATGATTATATTATTTTAAACTCAGATAGCGTGGATTGACCCCATGCAGTACTGATTTACAACCGAAATTAGATTCTGACTCCATGGAAGGGGCGAGGGGTATGAGAACTGTAGGATCAAATATACCGCATTATATGCGCAACTGGATGCGCTAAAGGTTATCAACTAGAGCGTGAAATAAATAATTGGGCTGGCTAACCAATTGAAGGTCTACCGAGCTTATAGGATATAACCTTGCTGATGCCGAGCTTTACTAGGCGCTGCGGATGACATCCACGCGACGACAAACGACCCGACAAACTTCGGAGGCGGCATCGCAACGTCAGCGCTTCGCCATCGGTAAATCAAACCGGGGTTCGCGCCCCATTTTTGATCGAACAGCCACCCCTACCATGCAACACCCCAGCCGTGAGACTCGTTTGCACTCGCGCCAAGAACAAAACAACCACAAAAATATCCTCACCGCTACGCATGGACGAAGCTTGGCTGGACGATGGGTTATGAATCGCGGCGGCAGTGTCAGCCCTCGGCAAAAGGAACAACCCCCACAGCCGAGTTGCCGGTGTGGCGCAGGGTCCCGTTCGGCCAAAAATAGAAGGAAAGGGTCCGCGTGATACAAAAACTGGCTTGGCCGGCCACCGCTTGAGCGTTCGCTTGTCTCGGTTTTTCTCCCTCTTGTTTCGCGGTTGCTGTGCTTGTCGTTTCTCCAACTCGACCGCTCAGCTCTCTTATATCTTGACTACCACCACAGTCTATCTAGTTCGCTCTTGCGTATTGCTATAATGATCGTCTTGACCGCTTTGTTGGCCGCTGCGGCCGTTCGTGCTCAGAGTACGGGTTCGGTGGGTAAGTAGAAAAAACAGTGGATGGCGAGTCGGAAAAGCTGACTTTTCACCGGATAGCTGCCCCGTCTTTGGCCTCGACTAATCCTACTGCTGTCCCTCTATCGTCTATCGTTGCCAGCGCATCGGCTCAGCCTACTGTTGCTCTCCACACGACGTACCCGGCTGGTGCTACGCCACCAGTTAGCGGTGCTCCTCCTCTCCCTACATGTACGTCTCACTCTTATCTATCTCCTTGCACAAAGCTGATGACAAACACAACCGACAGCTGCGATAACGGGGGCCAATTTCCCCCCACTGGACCAGATCCCCCCGCTCGACAGCCCACAGATGCAACAATGGAAAGCGGAAGTTGCAGCATCCGGTATCAAGATCCCCAACGTCGCTCAGACCGCTCCTGGTGGTACGTTCCCCTCGATTATCTCCCGTTTACTTGACGTCATGATTAACGTGTTCTTGGCCATCTTTCTTGGCGTGACGTATTACAGGTTGCGGAGATCCGGCCAATGCAGCTGCGCTCGCCAACGCGACGGCTCAGGGCAACTGCTGGTGGACGTGTGGCGGGTGCTCGCGCGAGACGGATATCACTACTTGCCCGGACAAGGGTGTGTCATGTTTTCTTCCACGTTTCCGAATCCCGCCGTCTAATTTGAAATTTGTTTTACAGCCACGTGGGGTCTGTCCTTCGATGACGGTCCATCACCATACACTCCCGATCTTCTCAACTACCTTGACGCCGCCAACATCAAGTCTACGTTCTTCGTCGTCGGCTCGCGCGCCATCTCTCGTCCCGAAATGCTCCAGGCGGAGTATATGGGCGGCCATCAACTCTCGGTCCATACTTGGTCCCACCCCTCGCTCACGACCTTGACCAACGACCAGATCATCGCTGAGCTCGGATGGACAAAGCAGGCGATTAAGCAGATTACAGGCGTGACGCCGAATACCATGCGACCACCGTATGGTGATATCGATGACCGTGTCCGTGCCATCTCCCTTGCCATGGGCTTGACTCCCATTATCTGGACGAGCGCAAACGGTGGAAGCTTTGACACCAACGACTGGCACATTCCCAGCGGACTTTCTGCCGCTGAGGTTCTGAACTCGTTCGACAAGATCCTCGACACCGCTAGCTCGCTCCCGACCGGATTCATTGTCCTTGCTCACGACTTGTACCAACAAACCGTCGACCTCGCTGTTGGATATGTCC
The DNA here is from genome assembly GCA_019623705.1 of Ceratobasidium sp. 428. Taxonomy (NCBI): domain Eukaryota; kingdom Fungi; phylum Basidiomycota; class Agaricomycetes; order Cantharellales; family Ceratobasidiaceae; genus Ceratobasidium; species Ceratobasidium sp. 428. The sequence goes on from WSTJ01000020.1 coordinate 20,403, forward strand.
TTCCCGACGCTCAGGCTCGTAAATTTAACTTGATGAGCATCATCGACTGCTTGAAGAAGCCCTTGAGCGAGGCGTACATCGAGACTTCCAGCAACTCGTCCAGCCCTCATAGCACTGGTACTATGACCACTGGACCGAGCGGTACGAGCTCCGGCTCTGGATCGAGTCCAACTGGTGGATCCGGGAACGGTGGGAGTGGATCGAACGGTGCGGGACGGGTCGTGGGTGGGGTGGTTGGTGCGCTTGTGGGTGTTGCTGCCGCCGCTGCGATCTTGCTGTAAGGAGGAAAAAGGATGGGACTCTGAACGAGTTTTGAAAAGACACTTTCACGCTTGCCTTATGGATTTGACTGTTTTCTTGATTGCTTGTTTCGTTTACAGTTACCAGTTTACATACAGTACATTGCCCAGTACGGACTTTATTACATACATGGTTGTGGACCTGTTTGTTGTTTAAAACCTAGAACGTTCTTCGATTATTCTGGACCGCGCCCTCTAGTTGGATCGGTTGATGTCCACATTATCAGATTACTTTTGCAGCGTTTTGGTATCTGAGCCGAACAGACGAGCGTTGTGATAGGAGAAGTTACCGCTTGACCAGAAAGCTAAGCGACATCGGTTTTTCAGTGTACAGTATGAAGAGTTGCCGTCCGACTCCACCCAAGGACTCAAAGACTGAAAATTTCCTACGAAAATGCGCATACGGACAGAACGCAATCTCTAGCGGCTTGCGGTGTTGTGCATACCGTGTTGAAAACCTCGCTTCTGTTGTACCGAGAAACTTAAACAGCCACTTATGATTATTTAGGTCGTAGACCGTTCACTGGATCCGTCCACTCTCAGCACATCAAGTATGCGACTCAATTGTGTAAGTCGCCGAACTGCTTGCGCCATCTGGTGAACAATAAGCGGGTTTCCTGGGAGCGTGGTCTAACTGTCGACAGTTGAATCATAATTCCAGATCGCGGATACATGTCTGGATAAATACGTGGAGCAAGTGTTATAAGTTTGATTACTTTGAGCCTGATATACACGGTACCAGGACAGACATCGCCTACTGCTGACCTTGGAGAAACGAGACCGGAGCGCAATAACAAGAAGGTTTTCCAAACATGCTGGTTGAGTATTCAAAACTGCACGCCTGCACCCCGTTGTTCTCTTTTTTCTCTGCTCCGCGCCTCCGTTTCTTTCTCTCTTGCCTGCTTGACTCTGATATCGATACATAAGACCATGCCTTCGTTTGACAATAAATTAATGATTAAAAACAAAACTGCACGCTTAGATTTCTGTTCTTGTTTTGCACGGGCCTTCGTACCTTGAAGCCCAAATATCGTAATTTAATCTCCAAACTAAATAGCTGCTTTTCCTGGGCGTCGTAGGTTGAGTCGGTTGAATCACAAGCGGAATGTGGGGTGAAGGTCTACTACTCGAGGACTAGTGAGCTTATCTTCTGTTACAAGCCTAGTGGCGGTCTCGCGTACCACCTGTGGCGCGCATACAGTCAATGAACTCCAGGAGATTTATTGACTATGCCTACGTCGTAATCTACAGTCAGCCTCCCATGTGTATGTACGGTACCCATCGCGCAAACTCATTCACTCCGATCGCATCTTGTAGATGCTTCACCGCGCGATGCAACGCTTTCGCTGCTTTCCTGCTATCCGGCACCCCGCCTTCCAACATGCACTTATATACCTCTCCAGCCACGATCGGCGCGTCCTGGTCCTTGATCGACCACATCGTCGCAATCACATTCGCGTACCCAGCTATCAGCAGACCCGCCGCGAGATGAACCGCCTCGTTTGGTAGCTCCGAGTCACCTTTGGCGGTCTGGCATACCGATAGAAATGCAAGCTGTGCGTTCTTTATTGAGAGCCGTGATATCGCCGCCAGGCTGAGGTCCTTGTCGTGCAGGTGCAGCGCACTATTCATCGGATCGAGTGGGTCTTGTGACCCATGGCAAGCAAAGTGGACCAAACTGTGGTACTCCATCGCTTTCACTACCGCGTCCATCGTCGCCGCACCCTCTTCGAGTCGAGTGAATCGCCTGTTTGCGAACTGCTCCTCCACCCGATCGAGCTCGTCTTTTGTGCCAGGCAAGGGACTAAGACCGCGGACCGACGATTGATGACCTACCGCCAGTATGCCGGAGAAGGTTGGTGGAGTCGAGCAAGACCGACCTATGGAACTGACAGTTGGTGTATAAGACGAAATGGCTAGATTGGAAAGGACGGTGCTGGGGTCATCGTATATGCCTGCAGCGTGGACTGGGAGGAAGGACAGAGGGCCAGTGATGCACCAGGTGATGTGAGGAAGATCGTCAATAGGAAGAATCCGCTATGAGAATGACAAGTAACGTGAGTACTTGGAGACGTAGAACTTGAGCACACAGTCTTACAGATATATTGAGGTGATCTAGCACTGGCTTCACAATGAGTGACCACAATGTAGCCAGCATGCTTCTAAACGACGTCTGAAGTGGAGCGTTATCTTTCTTGAATCCACGAGCGATGCCTTGTGATTTTAGGCACAGGAGTAGCTCTTGACGAAGCTGCTCAGCTTGGTGATGAGAAAAACTAGGTAAGGCTACGTGAGCGATAGCATGAGCGCCCGGCTCGATGACGATGGCGTCACACCGAAATGCATCCGTGACCAATGGGGACTCGTGAGCGGTTAGGATTACAGTCGCTCCATGCCGCATATGAGAGACAATCGTCGACGCTTTAGGTGGACGAAGAAAGTCATTGAAGCCTGGTTGCAGCCTGATCTTATCAATAAGCCTCTCCCGCCTATCTGCTAGCTGGCCGTGCATATACGTATCATTCCGGGATAGCGCTTCCGGTATACTCGAGGTCGAACAGTTTTGTGCTGAACTATCTCCATCCTCAAGTCGTGATGACAGGAAGTAGAGTTCATCTGCAAGCTCTGGATGAGATGCACGGAGCTCATCAAGCGGTGTGCGTAGCTGCAACATTTGACCCCATATCAGGCATCGCCCTTGCTCCAGCCACTCTACAGCCAGGTCATAGCGACTCCCGAGAATTGCAGCCACTGCTGCATCAGAAACTAGGCCTTGTACATCTGAGGCTAGACACTCAAATCGACGCCGAACGGAGGTACCCAGCCATACTACTTCCGGCAGACGCATCATGCAGTGACTGTATGCTTCCAGTGTGTCAGATCCATTTAGCGAGGACAGCCACGCCCAAAACCTGGCGGCTTGAAACCTGACGATAGGGTGACCAGTTGGGGATAGAGTCGCACATTGGGAATACAACTCCGCCCCGATAATATGCTCAGGCTCATCTGAAGCATTGAACAGGCTCCAGTATAGGTAGCCTAAACCAGATAAGTACTGGGCCTTTGAGGAGCTTTCCTCTGGTGTAAGCTCCATTGCCTGTTTCTCGCAGTCGACAGCCATGCGAAGGTCCTCCAGCTTGGCTTGGCACTTGAACAGTCTCTGGTAGGCGCCTCCTAAATTACTCAGACGACTTGACTTATCTGAACAACCGTCAGGAGCGAGTGCGACTGCCTGCGTGAGACAACTAATCACCATACTAAGGTGCTCCAGCTCGCCAAGATGATCGAAGAGGATCTCGAAGGCCATTGCAAGATTGTTCAGTCGACCTGGCTTCTCTGGATGACCTTCAGGAGTGAGTGCAACTGCCTGCTTGTGAAAGTCAACGGCCATACGAAGGTGCTCTAGCTCGCCTAGGCGAGTAAACAATGTCTGGTAGGCACTTCCCAGATTGCTCAGATAGCCCGGTCTACTCGGGTGACTATCAGGCGTTAGTGCAACTGCTTGCATCCCACAATCAATAGCCATGCAAATGTGCTCTAGCTCGCCTAGTCGATTGAACAGGCTCATATAAGTGTTTCCTAGATTATTTAGACACGATGGTTTCTGTGGATGACCGGCGGGAGTCAGTACGATGGCCTGTGTCATACAGTCAACTGCCATATGAAGGTGTTCTATCTCGCCAAGGTGATCAAACAATGCTCGGTAAGAGACTCCTAGATTGTTCAGAAGGCCCGACTTATCGAGATTACTATTAGGAGTAAGCGCAACTGCGCGCTTCTGACAGTCGACCGCCATGCGAATATGATCTAGCTCGCCTAGTCGATTGAACAGGGTACGGTAGGTGTTTCCTAGATTCGTTAGATGCCTCGGCTTATTTGGATCATCGTCAGGAGAGAGCGCAGCCCCCTGCTGTTGATAGTCAAGTGCCATATAAAGGTGCTCTAGCTCTCCTAGATGGCAGAATAGGCTTTGGTAAGCATTTCCTAGATTGCTGTGATAACTTGGTATCTCCGGGTGACCTTTAGGAGCCAGTGCAACCGCCTGGGTCCAACAGTTGATTGCCTTACTGACGTAGCCTAGCTCGCCTAAGCAGCAATATAGTGCCTCATAGGCAATACCGAGACCGTTCAGGCAGGCTGGTCTATCCGAGTGACTTTCAGGGGTGAGTGCGACGGCCTGGGTCTGACAGTCAAGCGCTACGCGGAGGTCCTCCAGCTCTCCTAAGTGACAGAAGAGGCTCTGGTGGGCGTCCCCCAGGTGCTTTAAATAACGTGGCTTATGCGGATCACCGTTTGGAGCCAGCGCAACTGCTGCTTCTATGCAGGTGACGGCCATACGAATGTGCTCTAGTGCGCCTTGGTGATTAAACAGGAGTTCGTAGGCGAGTCCTAGCATGTTCAGCCAGCCTGGCTTACTAGGACGGTCGTCAGGTGTGATCTCAACGATCTCTGTCAAGCCGTCAATCCACACATGAATTTCACGAAGCTCGCTGAGTGGTTTTGTATGCTCTGCTCCGCCCAGCCCCTCACTAACGGTCTGGTCACAAGCCTTGTTGTCGCCAGATGCTGTTAGTTAAACCCGTTTGTCTCTTTTGACATTGGAGGACGTACCGGGCTAACGGGGGCTATGGTGCTCGAACTCTGATTGTTTTCTTGAAGATCGTTCGACACTGGTCGTTCCGGATCTAGTTCTTCGAGCAGCGGCTCAATCATCGCTGTTATAGGCTCTAAGCGCTTTATGAGCTCGGTCATCTCCGGGCATGCATACTTCGTTGTCGATGCTAGCTGTTCAGCACCAGAGCCATTCAAGGGGTCCTCTTTACTATCGGTGCCCTGGATGTGATGGCTCAATGAGTATTTTGTGGAGCTAGTATGTGATGGACGCCTCTGTCTATACGCATATATACGACTATAGTACTCACATCCTTATCTTGTGACAAGATACATACCTGTGAAGCCATTCTGTCAGCCAAGATTTCGAGCAAGCCCAACTATTATCGTACTCACGAGTGCTGTCTATACATATCAAAACCTCGAAGTATCAGTACAACACGAGCAGTCTCACTGGTTATCAATAAGAGGAGCCTACCGTAAATATGTCCAGCTCTTGCGGTGTGAGTAATGAATACGGGTCGTTCTCCGAGTTTGGTGCCGGGTTAGTCATGCTGTAGGTATTGTTTTTTGACCTAGTAACATCAACCCTTAGTATTTTATGTTGGAGGAATGGTACGTCGATGCGATACACCGCGCTGTTGGCACGCCCAAGCTCATCAGCCACGAGGCCGACTGCGGGGTGTCGCATTTAACTAAAATGCCAAGTGGCGCGTCTGACGCCCATCCCACATATTCTACTCCGCTTTGACGCCACCACGGCTTCCTGACAACACTATCACCTCTCGGAGATTGACGGAAAAGTCGGGGAGCGACTACGTTAAGACGGAAACACTCGATTCTGATGCGACTGGAAATGGTTAGCCGAACAGCTTTTTATAATCAAGTAATTAGTGCCGTATGAAGGATGGACCTTCTGTAACGACACTTGGAGACAAAAGTGGAGAAAGAAAGAGGAACTAGTACAGAAGAGCTGGACGGTTACATGAGGCTATTCGGAGTGTTCCGAAATAGCATGTGGCCAATCGCATCCGTGGCAGGCGGTGCAATCACCGTGGCTTTAACCTCCGCCGTTCCAGTAAATTCAGATACTGCTACTTCCACTTACCCAGCCTCGGGTTTCATTGGTCCAGTGTGTCTGATTGAATGGGCTCGTGGTCTCGATAGGTTGAATCGATGTCCCTTCGGTGGCGTAATTTTTACATTTTGACATACACTAAGCATTGTAGAACCAGTATTGATTTGCGGAAGGATGTAAGCCTTCTAATGCTGTCCAAGATTTTTGAAAGACTAACGAAACGCTATACGTATTTTTTTGATACATCAGCCAGAAGACGCGAATGGATGAGCGCCCGCTCCAGCCGTCAAGCGTCGTGGCACCACACTCCAAGATCGATTCTCAGAACGTTGTTGGAATGCACATGGCGAACGTACTGGAGTTATTCAAACAAAAAAAAACACGGTACCACTAATAAACTGTGACAACAGCCCACGTACTGTAACTGAGTGTGAAAATTTTCAGCAATGGATACATGACCGTGCAGCCTACAACGAAAAAAGGATCAAAAAAACTGTTGGCAGCCTAGGAAATACCAACGAAACATGGTACAGCCGACCGTTGCCCGCCGCCAGGATGGGGAAACGCCTGCGAGCATGAAGAACAGACAAGACCGGAGGTAGACGAGAATACCAATAGGCAAGTACTCGAGGCAAAAGACGCCCGAGTGTGCACGAACATACTACATGTCGTCCATACACGCTACACACCGCCTTCGCCCACAGCGCTAACTGAAAGTCTGGCGCTCCCGTGGGTGGGCATAGCTCCGCAGTCCCTATCAAATCTTGCGAGTGTACGCGGCGAAGGAGATGACTGGAGTCGGAGAGAGAACCGGCACCCTTGCAACCCTGAGCCGTGTACCCGGCTGCCCCGGCCTTGGCTTTCGTAACCCCGGTTGGCGAGTTCTGGGCCCGAGTCAACCGGTGTTCCGGTAGGGCTCTGCGCGGATGGGGGAAGGTTGTGGCCAAATTAGCCGGCGCGTGTGCTATCCTGCCTAACGGACCCGGCGGAGTGCCACCCTGAACCGGCTCAGGCTTGCCGGTCAAAGCGTGACCAAAGGGAGTAGAGACAGGCGAGGTGGGATCGAGCGAGTCGCTTCCAATGTCAGAGGGTGGCTATCGAGTTGACGGGTGATTTGGCCCACTGCCGGGGCCGGGAATGGGGCCACGCCCTGAATGATCGCTAGGTTTGCCTTAACGAGACCAGTCTAACCGTCATGCGCATGGTAACCATCTGGAGAGTAGCCGACAGGTGAGTTCTGATAGACATGCCCATGCGTTTCATCATTGGTCGGCTGGCGGGTGAGTAGTTGAGCACCGCTCGATGGCGGCTAAGCTCGGTTTGATCATGTTCGGCTGGCGGAGTGTAGGTGGCGAAGGCCTGGGACCAGAAAACTGCTTCCAGTAGACGGAGGAGCAGGAGCAGCTGTGTAGACTCGACTTGGGGTGCAGCTGCAAGTCGACCAAAAAACAATTTTTCGTCGGTGACAAAATCCAGAATATAGTATAGGATGCATGTGGAAGGTTCGGCCCAATGAGTGGACGGTTGAGGGGTGAGGAACCGGTTGCGCTGCCTGAGCCACGTGACATGAGATAGCCAGCCAAAGTAAGGAGCGGGATAGCATAGTGTAGACGGTAGCTACCGAACGCCGAGACATAGACGGGGCCATTAGATAGAACAAAAACAAGAATGCAGCCTGCACTCGGTGTTACAGCCGACTGGACAATACTTAGCCATTAAGATACACGACAACATCCCTCTCGACTTACTTTGATGCTTGCGTCGGACATCTACTCCATTCATAGACTGTTTACGCGGCGTCACGGTGTAGACAGCGCGTCGTCGGTCAAATTGTCGAAATCAAGGCCAATAAGTTAAGTCAACCAATGAGCAGTACTGCCACCGCCAAGTATACCAAGGCGTCATTGGATTGAGGTGTCTGTCGAGTCAAGTCCATGTTGGGTGGTATGAGGGGTGGTGGTGGGTCAGGTCATCTCCGGTTTGATGATCAACAAAAGCACGTGGCCCGGACACATTTTGCTTCCGTCCTGGGTTCATCCTTTACTCTCCACACCACAAGCCCCCTTGACACTTGGCTTCGTCACCCGCCAGAGACACTTTGAGATGAATTCGCGATGCCATTGGAGCGATTGTCGTACCACTAAGGACACCTAGAGCGACCGGTGACTCAAGAGTAGCGGAAAAATCCCTCATCAAGACCTGCATCCACCACCTTGATCGCGACCGGCTTCTAAACTCGTGTTACTCTTTCTGAGCTATGCACACTTGGACTCAACGACCACAAGACTTTATAGCGTCCTAGCGCCCTTGACTATGGGTCCGGCATACTTGATAAACAACCCCGTTGAACCAGAAATTTATCATCCTAGCATATTGTTTGGTCTAATCATTTGCGTCTTTCGCTACTATCATATGTGGGACTCAGAATCGTACAGTTTACTGACACGCTTTCACCAATAACCACTCGACGCGGTTCGGCTGAATCGTAAGTCTCCATTGTCACGCCACAAATGCGCTTCCTATGTTTTTCATACCTCGTTCACTGTTCTTCAGTGTGATGTTGTGCGAGAGCTAAAGCATCACGAGTAAGTGCTGAAATGTTAATTCCAATGGCTAGATCCAATAGGAGGCCGACGGACATTCAGAACGCGGAACAAGAATATCAGAGTTCGACCAGGAGTGAGCGAGATTGTTCGGAAGAGGCAGAGCGAGGCATCAGAGCTCCCGCTAGTTGAATCTAGTCCATAGAGTGTATTGTTTGAGAAGTATCATCTTATAATACGTCCGCGTCAGAACATCCCGTATTCATATGGGAGGTTATACAACGTTTGATACTCATCTCTCACGGTGGCAACGCGTATATATGCGCTAGCTCTCGACCTTGAGGTGTAAATAGAATACGCATATGGCAATTTACGCGCTGATCATTAAAGCACGCAGAATTGCCGCAAGACATGGGCTTGGATTCAACTACCGACACCCTTTGTGTGTTGCATACACTATTTAGCTTCGATCAGACTTCTCATTGTAGCAGATTCCCGGCCAGTCATGTATAATGTCATAAAACACAGTGGCTTTGGACACTAATAACAAGAGTTCGTGAAACAGGCAAGAGCTTTCTACCATGATTCGATTAAGTCATTCTCTCCTTCTCGCTTTGCCTCAGAGTATCTTTAAATGAGACCTGGCCGTCGTCATGCGACAATTGATTTACGATTGTAGTCTTTTCATTAACGACAGGCCCATATCTTGTCGAGATTCATGCCAATGGGCGTTTAGGGCACTTCATAGGAGAGTCATAGTGTCCACAACTCAAGATCGCGTATTGGGCGAGCAGCGAAAGTTTCCTACACAGCGGTTGCGTGGGTCGGTTTTGATGTGTAAGCGTGACTATTTACTCACCCGAAACACCATAACTAGAGCACCAAGTATGGTCAGATTTATTAAAGTACAGACAAATGGGACGACGTACTGCTTTCATCGTTCATCTCGAACTCGGACCGCGGGCCTACCACTGGTACCTCGTTCTCTATTAATGTTGTATTGATTAGTGACACGGGCTTGAGCATCAAGGGCTGACACACCGGTTTGTTTTGATGGTTTAGGCCCCATGGCGAACTCCCCTCTCAAAGCTGGTACGATTCGACCGTCCTGTTCACTCTCGAGCTCAAAAAAGTAAATCTCAATCTCCTGGGTAAGGTAAAGATGACTCATAGTGAATAGTCGGCGACCATGGGTCCTGATACTGCAGCTTAACCTTGAGATGGGTCCGTCGCATTTGTCCCAGACGGCTTGCGAGCCCCACTCTTCCCATCGGACAATCGAATTGTTGGTCGTGCCCGCATACTCTAACAGTGTATGCGCTTGTACACACACGTTCTCCCAATCATACTTTCCGCGAATGGAGATACATAGAAGTCGGGTCTCGGGTGATATCTCCCAGATTTGGGGCTGAAGACTTGGTGTGTAGAGCGAGGAGGAAAAAAAGACGAGGGGTATATCTGTTTCGCCTTTGATGACGTTGGCTGGTAGGGCGAGGGACGTAACGAGCGTAGCCGGTGAGGTAGCCAACGGGTCGAACTTGTAGATGTCTAACAGGCCAAACGTGTTCTCCGGTAGGCTCTGAGCGAGTGTTTCTGTAGGATCGAACCGGCGGCAAATCACAAGGGTATCGTCGGACAGAAAGTCGAATAGTCTCGTCTGCTGACGGCGGATGTAGTCGCGAGTTTTGACAACTTGGCGCTGCGAAAATTTCTAGTGATTCAACCTCGAGCTCGTAGAGAGAACTCGCCATGATTTCTTGTCCTGTTGTCCAGTTCCAGATAACTAGGGCGGCTAACATAACCCTGTTGTTCATAGCAAATGTACCAACAAGCAAAGGCCCAGACAAGTCAATCCGATCGGCCCATTTTGTTCCAAAAACCCTAGTCTGATCATCTCCGTAAACGATCGGCAGCGTAGGCGATTCTGGGTGACGTTCTTGCGTAGTTGCAGTCAGCAGGTGGATGGTGCAACCCTGTTAGTTGGGGAGCACCGCAAGAAGATTTCGGTCTGAATCAATAGCAATACTGTCTCCATAGATTTTGGGCCAATAGCTCCATTGCTTAAACCCGGTGCCTCGGTTGATCGACGGGTTTTGGAAAAACATGTAGCCTATGGTACCCTCCGGGTACCATACAGTCGTACCTTTGGTTGTCGCTTCTACTCGACCCTTGCCATCTGGAAGCTCATGATCTGTCACCACGGTCTTGCTTGAAGAGTCGTACCATCGGTCCCAATGGTCGGATAGTATCTGTTTCTTTTCGGCATAAGTTAGGTCCGGCCGAGGGCACCGTGGCTCGACATATCCACAAGCATCTAGCCTTAGCAAGTACTGCAAGTAGTCGTTCGCGGATATAAGTTCTTTGAGTGAGCGACAGACCTGATGGACGAATTGGTCAGCGGATCCAGGTCAAAACGCTTGTGGTGACAACTAACATGACAGCACGCCCGAATGGACGCGGGAGGCGACACCGAGAAGATAGCTAGTAGTACATCCGTAGGAAGAGTGTCGAGTGATGCAGCTGGCATACTCCAAAGACCGATATCTTTTTTCAGTGCTCCAGTGGTTTCCTTAAATATTTGATTAGATAGCGAGGCTAGTGACGCGTAAGGATACGCGTTGTGATCACTTGTTTGGTCGCTCTTGAAAACACGTGCCTTAGATGGCTATGTCCACCTTATATAGTCGTCGGCATAAACCCTTCTGGAAAATTGACCCCGCTCAATACGGCCTAATTGACGACCAGCTGTTGACCAGACGCCTGAGAAAGCAGCGGTGGTGATACTAGATTCCGCGTTCGACTGATATAGATAAACTATGCATACGATGATGAACTGGCCATTTTGCGTTTCGAGGTCCGAGTTGAAAATGAAGGTCCGAACAAAATATCATTGGACAGTCAGGTAGAGAAGTGGTGTTGGAAAGAACAATAAACGGGGGGCCAAGGCCGGATACGGGAGATTACATCGGCGACGGGGAGGGTGAGGTATTAAAGAAAATAGCGGTTTGACCCGCTAGAATTCAATGATACACCCGAAACTTTCCTCGGCACCTATGACTAGAACCTTGGCCGCGACAGATGAACTGTAGAATGTCCATGTACTTACAAGAAGATTCTGGAATACGAATGGCCCGTAACCGAGTCAAGTGCGAAAGCGCAGTATATGCGCAGTAAGTACACGGTTGGCTCACCCAAAGTCCACGGGTATAGATAGGGGGTCGTTTCGCCCCCTCCCTCATTGTTTCTTTTCTCTCTTTCTCTTACACACTCTTTTGTAGTCTCTTACATACGTTTTTATATATTCTTTTATTGTATACATTTTACTTGTTATATGAGCTGCCTGGCCTCTGATCTTCAGTCCCTGGTCACAAAACGCCCGAAATCTCCAGCACTTTCTTCTTAAACTCTATAGCGGTATGTGGTCTCAAGGATTGCCGACATTCTCGCAATCAGGCGCGGGTCATCCCAATCCTCCGCGCATCAAGTCCCCATACTGTATCACCGCAGGCCGGTGGAGGTGATCGATGGGTTCCCTGGTAGCGGCCCTCGCGTCATTAGTCCGTCAGAGCTTATATAACCGGTTGAGTCTGGGCGATGTTCCGAAAAGCAAGCCAACGGTGAACAATGTGATACCACCGCCGGATTTCTATTGACAAAGAGGGCGCGATAGCTTCCTGCCGTCGAGATGGTCCTACGCCAATTATTCCGGTGTGTTGAGCGAATGGCGAGGGAAGGAGTCCAAAATGGTGTCAAGTATGACGGGAGTTTGCCGTCCGGTGAGATCGGCGCCAAACCAATTGGTTTCTGAGCGGCGAGTAAGGAGACAAGCCCAGAACAGGACGGCTGGGTGCACAACATCATGACGCTGGTCTTATATAGGGCTCGGTCCCACATTGACTATAAACTGGATTCAAAAAAAAAATAAAAAATCATGACGCACAGAACTATAACATCTGGAGATTGGTTTGACGGGCCATGTAGGTTTCGTTCGAGGAAACAGTTACGAGTCGATCGAGGGGATAGCGTTTTGGTGTCGATGGAAGCTTGGATGCAGAATCGGGTATCGTGGATTGGGCTCTTCGAGAGGGCGGTTGTGAGGCAATGAACTGGCTGCGTGGCTGAGTTGTCGCAAAAGGTATTGGCCAGTGAAAACAATGAGCAGGAGACCATAGTGCCGAGAGCAAGTATTAGACGGCGAGACCGGGACGAGAACTATTGAGGGTGCAACCTGCACTTTGTGCCGCAGCCGACTAGAAAATTGGTAGCCACCGGGTAAGATGCTCCCGACTAGTCACGAGCCCCGGTGTCCTACCCGATTGGTCGGGCACCAGGTGGGAGGCTCTTGCCCGAGCGGCCCGGAGCCGGTTGAATTTGATCTGTGCCTGATGACGTCAATCCAGTTTTGGGGACAAACGCCAAAGCCCGAAGGTGCCTGTGAACCGACAATCGAATAAGCCAACTGGAGTTGATCATCTGGCAAGGAAGAGTCGACGAGGGGCCATGGTCCCCAACGCTCGAGAAAGTCGAACCCTCGATCATGCAGGTTTCTCGTTCGGAGTGGTTCATTGTTTTCGATTCGGGGGCATGGTCGTGAGCAAACGATGTAGTAATGGGGGATGTATGTTAAATTGATCGACACAGTTCGCTGCTGGTAGGGTAAAAGTGTTCATGAACGCATGAGCCAGTTGAGGAAGAGTGATTGAATCAGGTGCCAGCACGGAGTGGGGTGTCTTGAGAACGCGAGCGCGAGCCCGAAGATACTTCCGAGGTTGCCTTAATCCATCTCTCCCGTTTGACGCAAAAGGTGCCGGAGGTCGTAATAAGTTGACGACTGGCCGTTGACTAGATACCTGAAGCAGCAGCAGCGATACCAGATTCCGCGTTCGGTTGTTACAGATAGACTGTCCAGGCCACAAACCGGCCATTTTGCGTTTCGCAGTCGGAGTGGAGAACGAAGGCTCGAATGGAATGTCATTGAACAGTGGGGTATAGTAGTGATACTGGAAAGGACAATGAACGTGGATCGAGACTTGATACGGGAAGTTACATCGGCGGAGAGAAAGACGAGGTCCATAATCCAGAAATGCATCAGAGTTTTTGTCCGGTCTGATGGCCAAAACCTTGGAATAATCCGTCACAGCAGACAAGCTGCCTGTCCGCCGACCTCTAGTCCGCGCTCTCGAAACGCCAGAAAAATCTCACAATTTTCTTCACGAACTCCGTGACGGTATATGGCCCAAGGTTTGGCTGCGTTCTCGCAATCAGGAGCTCGTCATCCCAGCCCCCAGCGCATCACGAGTGCCCTTACCGTATCGCCAAAAACCTCCATTCGCACATGATATTTGGAGGCTGGTGGACGCGATCGATGTTTTTCCTGGAATCGGTCCCCGCGTCGTTGTAGTCCGTCGGAGGTTATATCACCGGCCAAGTCCCGGGCGACGTTCCCAGGCAAGTCAACCACAGACAACGTTGTTCCACCGTTCGAGTTTTCTACCGATGACAACGAGATAACCGTAGGTGTCTGTCGTCACGATGATCCTGGGTTAATTGGCCCGGTATTTTGATCGAATGGCGAGGAAGGGAATAGAGGCTGATGCCAAATATCCCGAGTTCGCCGTTCGATGAGGTCGGCGCCGGGTCGATTATTTTCAAGTGACCAAGCTGCAGAAGATCCTGAACTGAGCGGCCAGGTGCACGACATCAAGACATGTAGAGCCATAACACCTTGGAATTTGTTAGCCGGACTGTGCAAATTTGGATTGGGGAAGCGGTCGCAAGGACAACCAAGGGAGTTGCTTTGGATGTCGATAGAAGTCAGGGTACCGTATGGGGTACCGTAGATTGGGCGAATTGGAGGACGGCTGTGAGGCGAGAAGCCGGTTACACCGCCTGGTTCATGCGAATGGCATCGGCTAGTCGAAACAAGGAGTAGGAAACCGTAGTGTCGGCCGGAAACATCACGTTGAGACACAGACGAGATCGTTGCGTAGAACAAAAACTAAAGTGTAGGTTGCGCTTGGTGTCGCAGCTAACTAGAAGATAGTTAGCCATCGAGCAATCCCACAAGCTTCCGAATGGCTCACTTTGAGGGTGGTATCGGACGTCCACGCCACTCATATAGTTGTTGCGCCGCCACTGCTGTGGGTAGTACTACTATAGCGTCACCTCATTGTCTTCTTAGTCTTCGCAAGTTAGCTTCTCGTCAATCGGGTTGTTGAGGTCGAGGTCGAGGTCGATGGATTAAGTAAAGAAGTGAGCCATACTGTCACTGTCAGTTATAGTAAGGCGTCATTCGGCGAAAGTATCTGTCGAGTCAAGTCCATGTTGAGCCGTACAAGGAGAGGTGGTGGGTGAGGTCATCCTTGCTCTGATGATCAACAAAAGCACGTGTTCCGGACACGGTTTGCTTCCGTCCAGGTTCTATTCCCACGCCCCATCATCCTTGATACCTGGCTTTGCCACTCGCCACAGACACACTTTAAGATGAACAACTTGGTATCTTCAACCCCGCCACTACGCTATTGAGGATACCTAGACCTACGAATGACTCGGAAACAGTGCAAGAAACTCTCCTGATCGTGACTTTTGCGAGACCTTCGCCAGCTTATCGTACTAGGGTCTTTTTCTTGAATATTATTACACTCTGGTGACCAGTCTCTGAAACCCTGCTACACTTTCTGGACCATGCAGACTTGGACTCAAGGACAAGATGCGACCATACCGCCCCAGCACCGCTCCCGACTTATCGCCTCCATCTGCCTTTTAGTGCCCGCTACTCGTCCCTACTCCACTAGCCGTCCTAGAAGATACACCACGTTACTGTTCCCCTACTCCTCGTATCTTGAACCCTGGTCATATCAATGGTCTTATACGTAGTCTTGCTTGACCATACTCCCCGCGACTCGAGGGGCGGTACAACCCGAGGATTTGAGACTGAATGATTTCAAACACTATTACAGTCATAGCGCATATAAGTACGCAACATGCAACCTTATGTCAGCTAGTCCCTACAGTAGCGCCGTTTGCTATCACAGCTTGTTTTGTGCTGAAAACTGTCTTGAGATCCTTTAGGCGTGGTTACATTCAATAAATTTCAAGCCGTTTACTCGATCAGCTCGCGTCCCACTTTACATTCAACCACCCATGTGTATATACGGCACCCATCGCGCAAACTCATTCACTCCGATCGCGTCCTGTAGGTGTTTTACTGCCCGATGCAGCGCTTTCGCCGCTTTCGTACTATCCGGAACTCCCCCTTTCAACATGTACTTATACGTCTCTCCAGCAACTGTTGGCGCGTCCTGGTCCTTGATTGACCACATTGTCGCGATCACGTTCTCATAGCCGGCCATCAGCAGGCCCGCCGCAAGATGAACTGCCTCGTCTGGTAGCTCCGAGTCACCCGTTGCAGTCTGGCATGCCGATAGAAATGCCAGCTGCGCATTCTTCATCGAGTGTTTTGATATCATCGAGAGGCTGAGATCCTTGTCGTGCAGGTGCAGCGCACTGTTCATGGGATCGAGTGGGTCCTGAGATCCATGACAAGCAAAGTGGACCCAGCTATGGTCTCCCATTGCTTTCACCACCGCATCGATTGTCGCCGTATTCTCTTCTAACCGAGTGAACCGCCTGTCTGTAAACTGTTTCTCTACCATATCGAGTTCATCTTTTGTGCCGGGCAAGGGGCTGAGTCCGCGAACGGACGACTGGTGCCCAACAGCAAGTATGCCGGAGAAGGTCAGTGGAGTCGAACGAGACCGACTCATGGAAGTGAGAGTCGGTGTGTAAGACGAGATCGCTAGATTCGACAGGACTGTGTTGGGATTATCGTAGATACCAGCGGCGTGGACTGGTAAGAAGGACAGAGGACCAGTGATGCACCAAGTGATGTGAGGAAGATCGTCGATGGGAAGAATCCGCTATCAAAGCGACGACAAACATCAGGTCTCGCAGACAGCTGGCCTTGAGTACATGGGCTTACAGTTATATTGAGGTGATCCAGCACTGGCTTCACGACATCCGACCACAAGGTAGCCAGTAGGCCCTCGAAACACGTTCGAACTGAACGGTCGGCTTTTTTAATTCCTCGAGTAGCGCCTTGAGATTTTAGGTACAAGACCAAGTGTTGACGAAGCTGCTCTGCCTTCTGCTGAGAGAAACCGGGCAAGGGTATGTGTGTAATGGCATGGTTAGTGTCCGGCTCGATGATGATGGCGTCACACCGGAGCATATTCGCATTCAGAGCTACAGTTATTCCATGATGGGCGTGTGAAACGATGATTGACGCTTTGGGTGGGCGAAGAAAGTCGTCGAAACCTGGTTTTAGCCTGATCTCGTCAATAAGCTTACTTCGCCTATCGGCCAGCTGGCTGTGCATATACGTATTACTCCGTGGGAGCTCTTCATGCATGTTACTACCTGTATCCTCGAGTCGAGATGACAGGCGGTACAGCTCGTTTGCTAGATCAGGATGAGCCGCATGGAGCTCATCGAAGGGAGTACGTAGCTGCAGCATCTGACCCCATACTAAGCAGCGCCCTTGCTCCAGCCACTCTACTGCAAGGTCACAGCGATTCGCCATAATAGCAGCCACTACTGCATTGGATGCAATATTTTGGGTATACGGAGCTAGACACTGTTCGAATCGACGCCGAACGGAGGTCCCTAGCCATATTGCTTCGGGAAGGCGCAGCATGCAATGACTGTAGGCCTCCAGTGCGTCGCATCCATCCCGATGTACGGGGGAAATATCTGAAAAACCAGCAAGTAACGTCTGTTGACATATAGATAGCCACCCCCAACGACCGGCGCCTAGAAGCTTGTCAATGGGATAACCAGCTGGTGATAGAGCCGCGCATCGCGAGTATTGCTTCGACTTGGCGAGATACTCAAACTCTCCCGAGGAAGTAAAGAGGATCCTGTACAGGCGTCCTAAATTCGCTAAGTGTCGGGCTCCTATGGGATTGCCCTCCGGTGTAAGAGCGAGTGCCTGTGTCTTGCAGTTGATAGTGATACAAACGTGCTCCAGATGACCTAGGCAATCAAAAAGTATGTTGTAGGCGTCTCCCAGATTGCTCAGATGGTGTGCCTTATTAGGATGATCGTTAGGGGTAAGTTCGACTGCCTGCGTCAGACAGCGAATCGCCATTCGAATATGCTCCACATCGCCTAGATCCCGGAAAACTGTCCGGTAGGCAACTCCTAGATTGCTGAGATAGTTTGGCTTGAGCGGATGACCGTCAGGAGTGAGTGCGACCGCCTGAGTCTGACATTCAATGGCCATACGAATGTGCTCTAGCGGACCTCCATATTCAAAGAGAGTCTCGTGGACGTTTCCTAGGTTGGTTAGACTGGCTGGTTTATCTGGATCATCTGCAAATGTGTGATTTACTTTGTAGTGCTTCATGAGTATTCAGGAAATGAAGATGTCTTAATAAGTCGCTCAAAGATATCCCACATATTTAATGTACTTCACACAACTGTAAAAATATTGGAAATCTTGAGATAGATTCAAACAAAAAGTAGGAGCTTTGAGTAGCTTCGGATTGATACATGTGTTCTTCAGACAAGATCAAAATGGTCATGTGATCTTCAAACAACTTCAGGAGGATCACATGTTCTTCGGGCAGCTTCAGACACCATGTGAGATCTTCAGACAGCTTCGGAATCAGTGTTCCTGACTCCAAAGCACTTCTCAATGTAAGTATCTTAGTATAAATTGCTTCCCAAATCTATTTAGCGGTGCCAAAGGTTTATAGATCGGTTACGGTGACATGGCATTTCAAATGCTAAAGTCTCAAAAATGCGATTGGATTGGCGTCAAATAACAGCATTTCATGGAGTTAAAGTTAGAACTAATAAGTATGTACGAAAAAAAAGTAATAGAGGTTGATTACGGGTGGTGGGTCAAGAGAAAGTAGTATGAGACACAAGTAAATACGACAAGAACGGGTTTGAGCTATGACATGAACAGGAAGTGCGTATGAGTCTGTTTGGCCAGCACGAAGCAGCACCAAGTGCTATGAATCCTAACGGGTTAGTATTGGGCTGAAATCCAAGCAAGTCAACTCACGGGAAGGGTAGGGTGGAGACTAAAAGTCGTCCACGGAACAAAGATGATGGTTCCAGTAATACTCCCGCATGCAGAACAAATCATATCGCCGAAGATGTTGACGATCTTCATCTCGACATCCGGTCCATTGGTGTTTGCGTGCAACCCAGCGCGTGACTTTGTGGTTACACAACCGGCAACGGATGACCTGGCGGGATCGGGCGGACGCAAGACTAGCATGATTCCATGTTAGAAAATGTCTCGGTCGTGTAGGAAAATAACATACCCTCCACATCCGTCACTACGATGGCGAGCAACCGTGGTTCGTCGAAGGGTACGCTCGCAGCCGGGACACCTGGCTAGTCGGCTACGGGGTGGGAAGGGGTGCTGAAGGTGAAAGTCGAATTCAATTTCGGTCTCCGGGGTTAACGCGAGAGGGTTGTTCGACATCTAACGGATGTGATTAGTCCGCTGGAGGCTGGATGTCGGCAAACACTCACAGTTGTGGTTTAAGCAAGATAGAAGGAATATTGAGGCGGGAAGTTGTTGGTTTGGTTGTTAGTTGGTGAGTTGGTTAACTGGTGCCTAAGCAGGGCTCTTATATAGCCCACGCGTCAATGAGCAAAATTGTCATGATGTCATAGAGAGCAAACTTACCCCGCCTGTCTATCGGTTGTGTGTTCTTTGTTTTCGGTGTTATGTCAAAGTGTTCACCGGTTCTCGAAGACATCCTGAAACGCAAGGGCGAGACCGCCGAAGCCGGAGTCCCCGCGTGTCTTAGTAGGTTTCCTAGTGAAGGAAATTGAGCTGCGATGTTGCCGAGAGAAGAACAGACTTACCGATCTCGTAGAAGCTTGTTGGCGGCACCGACCGACCGCTTTGGTTCGCGAAGTCTCGGCCGTCTTGGTTCGGTGTTTCGTCGCGTGTAGCATAGCGGCGGCCGAAGGTGGCGTTCCAAGATCCGCTGACGTGCCGGGGCGGGGACGGGGGCGGGCGATGGGGTGGCGCTCACAAAAGAGCTAGAATGAGAATTGAAACAAGAAGCGTGTGCGTTCGAGAAACTTGTTGCAAGCACAAAAAAACAACACGAAGACGGCCGAAGCGGAGACTCACCAGATTATATTGTCAGCCGTTCGATTGATTGAAGCCGCTCAATTGTGGTAAGATGTGACGCGCTGGGAGCCGCCGTTATTCGGTGCCGTGTTTATTTACGCCAAGCCTGGAGCTAAGTAAGAAATCTACTCATCGGGATGATACGAGGGAGACTTACGTATGTTCTGAAGTCGGCACTGTTGCTGCCAGTACTCGAATACGACAAATAGCCAATACGAGGCGTATTTGTTCAAGTAAAAAGCATCGTGAACCGACAAGAGATCCGTTGATCGGGAAACCCGGTACTCCTCGTCGAACAAGTGATACCGTGGTGAGAGGTGGCAAGTCATGCGAACACGCGAGAGAGGGACGACAGACGCATATCGGCGATGGTTGGCCACAGCGTGGGCGGTCGTGTAAAGCTGTGTGTGCAGGTTTGGACGATCCTGAAACGGCTGAAAGTGTTCCAAATAGACGAGTTTTTCGGAGCAAAATTTCGATAAGTGGCTCGGAAGCTCGAATATTGCTCGAACTCGGCCAGCTACAAAGCCTAAGGAGAGATGTTAGCCAGGTTTGATAGCGAATAAAAGAAGTACTTACGATGTATCCCTCCAACGCTTGGATTGTTACGATCCAGCGGACAAAATAATACGACATCGAAGAACCCGGCTCTGAACTCGCGTCCCTCTTCGTCACAATTAGTCGGGAACGCCCGAACCTGATCTGTTTGGGGGGCAAGTGTCGGATAGAAAGGGAGACGTGTATGCTGGAGTTTACAGCGCTTCCAAAGCTTGAAGAGACAGTCTTCGTCGAGCGGGATTGTAGTTCCGGGTGGGACGAGGCTGCTGAGGAACTCGAACGTGGCAGGGATCAAGTCGGTGGCACAGTGTTTGCTAATCAGGTACGCCCCTGATTTGCGTCCGAGTGCTGGGCGCTTAGCAATAATGATCGTGGGACTCGGATACCACATCTCCTCGCCGTCGCCACGACCGTTCCCGTCACCAAAAACCTCCTCTTCCTCCTCTTCGTCCGGTATACTGTCTGCCGTAGGGTCCGTAAAGCGAGGGTCAAGTAACTGTCCAGTATCATGCAAATAGGCACGCAAAAGCGCCCACGCTTCTTTCTGCTGCAGGTAAGTAAGCATCTGCTGATAGGGATCCACATGATTCGTAGCGCGCCAAGGCTCTTTAACACAGTCGATGTGTAGCCGCTCGGTTATCTCGGTGCTAAATCCGTCGGGTGTCCCGAGTTCGCGGATATATTCGGTGTAATGCGTCGGTGCGTGGATTTTGGGAATGTCCTTGAAGCGGCCTTCATGGCTAAGTAATTTCACGCCATCAGGCTTTACGAACACGCCTTTTACTTTGTCGAACGTCTGTAAGTCGCGCTCCATTTTCCGTAGATCAGCAGCCGAAAGCTCCGGCAGATGGGCACGATACGTGAAGTCGAGGATGCTCCTAGCGGCGACGACGGCCTCGGGCTTCTTGCAGCCGGCAACGAGGGACAACAAGGTGCAGGCAAGTGCCTTTGCCTCTTTTCCGGTCCACAAACTAATAACCGAAATCCCTCGAGCAAAGTGTCTTAGCCTCTGGAACCTCGGCATTCCTTTCACTCGGCGATCCATTTCGGTTTCGCCGACCAACTCCGTGCACCAGTTAACGAGATGCTCCCCGACCACGCCCTTGTCCAGCTGATGCAGGAGATCCGGAGTCATGCAGCCTGAAATATTGGCATAGGGCAGATCGATCCAAAAAGGCCGAGTAGGACGGATACCGAGTGTTGTGACCGCTCGTTTGTCCCCATGGTGCCAAAGGAGTTTGAGCGCCTTAATGGTACGTCGGCGGTCTCGTCTTGGATATCTTGCTGATAGGTCTCCGCGTCGTCTGAAGGGAATCCAGCAGGTCGGACAACGGCTGTCACGCACACAGGTTACAAGCACCTGCTCGGGGAAATCGGCCAGATATGCGGCCAGAATGGGAAAGACCCGACGCAAACCTCCGTCAGCGCATAGAACGTCCATGCCGACCCGCGAGAGGACCTTCAGGGGCTCGAGTATCGACTCCATACACGAGTGGAAGAGTTGCCATCCGGCCTCGCTTTTTTGGACCGGGTTCGAAATATTGCTGAGCTCCGCAACAGGGATAAAACCGACCAGTAACGTTGCCCGTTCGCTCGGCCGCCCCCGAATGTTTTTACTAATATTTCCGATTGACATGTACACGGGCCAGGCCTTTTGGTTACCACTGATGACGGTCATTTTCGTCTTGTCTGTCGAGATGATTATCGGCGCAATGGTCGCGAAGTCGCCGATGAGGTTCTGATCGCATCGACAGGCTGAGGTGAGCAAAATTTGTACGCCTGTAGTCTGTGGATCATACTCACCTGCATCCGCCACCACCAGTCTCCCGACCACATCTCGTCGTATACTCGGTTAATTTTTTCAGGCGAATCCCAGTGTAGCTCCGGGGCGAAGCGCATGTCGGGGAGAAATCTTCGGTTTTCGAGCAGCCATCGTACGACCACGCCGACGTCGCGCTTCCACAGGTCCAAGACTTCGTCACCTAGATCACCCTCCACGACCACAGTTTCTCGATACCACGGAGGTCCATGCGGCAATTGGTTTATTTCGCGCTTCAGTTCGGCCGGTGTGTTCCAGTACCAGTTGTGGGTCTATGCAATGCAGTAAGCGTTTGTCTTATATCGAACGCAAGAAGTCTACTCACTCTGGGTAGTCGGAAATACTCCGCTTCCTGTGCCTGGCTAATCGGGAGATTATCCAGCCAGTCCGCTTCTCTAAACACGTCCGGCTCGGCGAGCCTTGTCTCATACAACACTGGCACCTGTGCGTCGAATGGATAAACCTTTCGGGCAACCCCGGCGGTAGGATTGGGATGGGGTTCTGGGAATAACGATGGACGAGTTCGCCTAGCGAACGGATGTGGTCCTCGGTGCTACAAAGCGGCCGATACGCTTAATTAACTTGCGATATTATTATCAAGTTAAGGTACGTACTCGTAAACCGGGCGCATCCTCATCCTCGATCTCCTCCAGCGTAACACTGGGATTGCGGCGAGGCGAACTATGCGCATCATGCTTATCGGAACGAATCAGAATAGCGTATGTCGCGAGAGGAAAATACTCACTGGCGCGGTGTCTGTTTCCATCTGAGCGTCGTCATCAACCGTCGGCTCCCAGTCCATGGCGTCGTCTGGCTCTTCGCTACGCAATCGTTCTGGCGTAGCCGAAACTCGTGTCGACCCACGGTATATTTGAACGGACGGCTGGCGGGGCAAAGCATGGTGAGCATCTAAATTAGCTGCACCATCCGCGTTGAGCCCCAGGAGTCGTTGAGCAAGGCATGCGGGCCGCCACGTTATATGGCGTTCTAGGCCGCCCGAGGAGTGGCACATCCTTGGGCAGTATGGACATTTGAACTCTTCGACAAACTTTGGCATCGCGCAGTATGGGAGAAGTGAGGGGACGAGGGGATGGAGTTCGATTGAGCGCGCGGGATGGAGTTCGATCGAGCGAACGGTGAGTAGGTTCACGAGCAGAGGCCGAGAGTCATTCCATGTACTGCCGACGGAATTGCAATTAAATTCATGTTACGGCTTGCCTTGACGCCGAAAGATGTTTTGCGGCGAATGCTGTTGTGTTGTGTGCACTAATTCGAAGAATATATGCGCGCGTATATCTGTTTCGTCCACCGATGAGTCCCGGCCTTGTCATTTGCCGCTTTTAGACTTATGCGCCACTTCTATTCGGAGATTGTTCGAAGTCGGTTCGAAGGCTTCGCGAGCTTTCGTAACAACAGGTAATGTAGCGCCGAAGTTTCATTGGCTAGGGTCCTGACATCCCTTTGCATTCGACCACGACTTATACCACCAGGATGCCGAACCCACCATACTCGTTCTCGCCCTCACACTCGCCCTCACACTTGCACTCATACTCGCACCCGGGCCCGCGCTCGCACTCGCACTTGATCTTCACTTAGACCTCCCTTCCCCTATTATCGATATTCCCCCGATGTCTAAAACTCGGGACCTTTCTCAACGCCTCCGGCGTCCGAGCGATCGCTTTGTACAGTACGGTACGTGAAATATATATGAGTGCGGAATGCAATTGCTAACCCATTCCATAGAAGGCGACGACTTTCCTTCGCTGTCGCAGAGCGTTGGTCGCCCGAATACTACCGCCGCTGCACCTTCAAGCACCGCGGTCTTACATACGACGCAGCAGCCGGCGCGTAAGGGCAAGTCCAAAACCACAACCACGAACCACGACGACCTACTTCAACCCGACGAACTGCCTCCGACGAAACGCCGTAAAGGAGACATCGTAAGTGGATGTATACTAGGTATGTTTTTCCTTATTTTCTCCTCTGCCGAGCTGACGCGCTTGCAGACAAACCGTACAAATCCCTTGCAGCGGACGAAGAACGTCTCGAGTGGCTATTTCAAGCGATCGAGCAGCTCGGAGACACAACTGATTTTCGGAGCGACCCCGAATATCAAGACGTCGGGATCGTTCGCGAAATTTTCGAGGAGTTGCGTGGGGACCCCCGTGCTAACGACGACGAAGATCCACCACGTCAAGTAGCGGTTCATGTTGGACCTAAGGTTCAGGTGAGCACGCAATGGAATACCAGGAAGTTTTTTTTTATCTAACGCAAGTCTCATAGATTCGCTCGGGTGCACAGAAGGCGCTCGGGGTTGACCATAGAGGTGCCACCAAACTTATCCAGGCAAACAACTCGCCTCGGAATGCTCCCGCCCCGCCTTCTCAACCCAAGACCTCAACCACGAATAAAACCCCATTGAAACTTCCAACTCAAGCATCAACAGCCTCGCAAAAGGTGTGTTCATATACGTTTTTATATGTATGGGTTGGCTTACATGTTGTATAGACTAAAGCATCCTCTTCCGCAAAGACTGCACCATCGACATTGCAACCCACGCCTGCCAAGACCAAGGCGTCCGGTTCCTTGAAGATATCGCGCGCGCGCTTCGAGGAGTTACGAAAGGAAGCCAAAGCCAACAAATCGCGTACCGACACGGCCACTGCGGGAGCGTCTGGCTCTAAGGCCACTCCCCAGGCCAACGTTGTCGATTTGAACGTGGCGCCCAGCGACGAGGAGATCGAAGTGCTCGACCAAAACGTCAAGGCGCCAGGCGGTGCCACGGTCCTGGCCGCGAGCGACGATAACGATGGAAACGAGGACCTGGCCGCTACAAACCCCAAGCAGCCCACAAAACGCGAGCAGTCCCAGCTCTCCGCGTTCAGCACCGAATATACCGAGATGGTTGACTGGGTGGTTAATCAGATTCGACTCAAGCTTCCTCTTGAACACGGCTGGCCTGAGGTTACCCCCGTTGTGACCAATCCGGCTGGTACGGGTGATGCGACGATACAAGGTGCGCGCATGGTTTTGGACGATTGGGTAGTCGATCTCTGGGCCCGCGGGCACGATGAACTTCGCTCGGAGCGACCGCGACTCTCGATCGAAGGCCAACACATCCGTTATGTGAGTAAATTAACTCTCGTGTTATACTCCGACGTTCACGACTGTCTTAGATACGAAAATCCCTGGCCCCAATTCGAAACCACGACATACGCGCGGCTTGTGACGGGCTAGTGCCCGCTTACTTCGGCCTTCATCAAAGCAACCCCGACCATATCCAAAAGGCCAAGGGCTTACTGTTGGACGAGGCTTGGCTGTCCCCGGTAAGTAGCGCGATATCTATTTGACACTCGCTAACCATACGATCAGAACCTCGCGAACGACGACTTCCGATTTCAACACGACGTAATCCGCGATGCGATTCACAGGGCGTGGTTCTCCCACCGGAAGAGCCTCGGAAGTAAAAATCTCGAACTTTTTACTCTGTTAGTGCCACTACCGACCATCGCCTACACGTGTTCAATCGTACGTATCACCCCCAACGGGTAACCATACACTAAAGTTAAGTCTTAGGTACGCCAGTGGATCGAATATTTCGAACAGGACACGAACAAAGGCTTCGAACTCGACGCTAACCGTGGCGCAGTCTACTTCCGAATGTACATGAAAATGTTGAACGACTTTGGCACGACCAACTCGACCTGCGTACTGAACGCGCAATTGAAGATATCGCTGCACTACGTGTGAGTATCTCTCGCACAATTCCTTACATGCTCATAATGTTTTGTTTCCGGTTCGGCAGCAAGGGGAATACCAAGAAACAACACGAACAGACACCCCAGATGAATATAGGACCAGATCATGCTCCGGACCAGGCCAGGCTGAGGGAGTTGGAGAATCTTTGTGAGTGTAATCATTCGTGGCTATCATATACCCCGTGTTTTAATAGCATCTCCGTAGTGGGTGGTGCGGTGAATGTGAATCAGTTGTCACAGCTACATGCGAAGGGAAAAGGCCGTGCTGGTCCTTCCGATGATGATTAGCTCGTACTGTCTTGATCCACGCGTATTGATGCTCTATTTAACTGACTTGTGCTTCTTGATTACCCGTTGTTAACTCATCTAACTAATATCAAGCTTGTTATTGTATATATATTTGTCCTACTATAGTAATTTACATCCTTCACGAGACTTTTTGGCTCGTATAAACACCCGATTTGGATCTATTACGTGAGCTTGAAGGTACTTTGAAAGACATATACATCAATCCAAATAGCTTCGAAGTAAAAAAGCGCCCATGCAAACAACTATCAAATGAAATACCTTGTCTTCAAACAGCTTCGGAGTCGAGAACCTGTTATATAAACAACTGTTAACTAAATCAGTATGTGTGCAAATAACTTCAAACTTGATGATCCCTTATGCAAACAACTTCAAACTATGTAACTTCCCCGGCAAACCACTTCAAACTGTACAATTGTCTCTTCAAACAACTTCAAATTTTTCAAGCTTTGGTGCAAATCACTTCAAAGTGAGGAACAATTGCTATAAAGTGCTTGATAAACCAAGAGCCAGGATTGAAAGGACTTCATAGTTCAGTAATTGTTTTAAAGCTACACACATGATATTCAAAGCTGGCTGAAGTATATCTATGGGCTGTATAAGTAGTTCAAAGCAAACAGTGGTGTTTGAAACAGCTTCAAACAGCTTCAGATATACCCCATGTCTTCAAACCGTTTCACAGAAAGGGGGTTGACTGCAGCAACTTCAGCAGCTTCAGCAGCTTTGAAGGACTTCAAAGCTGACTGAAGTAAACCACATGTTTCGGGATGATGCCAGTCGGGAGTAAGTGCGACTGCCTGCGTCGCATAGTCGACGGCTAGACGAATGTGCTCCATCTCGCCTAGACGATAAAAGAGTTTCTCGTAGGCAATTCCTAGATTGGTAAGATAGACCGACTTCTCTGGATGATCGTCGGAAGAGAGTGCAACTGCTTGCATCGTGTAGTGAATTGCCATATGAAGGTGCTCTAGCTCACCCAGACGGATATAGAGTAGTATGTATGCATATCCGAGGTTGTTCAGACGGCCTGGTTTAGCTTCATGACCGTCAGGAGTAAGCACAACCGCCTGCGTGTGACAATCGACTGCCATGTAAATGCGCTCCAGCTCGCCTAGGTGATGGAAAAGTGCCTGGTAGACGGTTCCCAGAATGTTCAGATAGCAAGGCTTATCAGGATGGCCGTCAGGAGTGAGCGCGACTGACTGGATCGTGCAGTCAACGGCCATACGCAGGTGCTCCAGCTTGCCTAGGCGATCAAACAATGTCTTGTAGGTACCTCCTAGACCGCTCAAAAGGCCTGGCTTTCCTGGATCACCGTCAGGAGTGAGCGCAACTGCGTGCGTGTGACAATCAACCGCCAGATAAATGCACTCCGGTTCGCCCAGGCGACTGAAGATTGTCTGGTAGAAAGTTCCTAGAATGCTCAGATAGCAAGGCTTAAGCGGGTGGCCGTCAGGAGTAAGTGCGACTGCCTGGATCATACATTCACGGGCCATGTACAGGTGCTCTAGCTTGCCTATACGATCATATAATGTATAGTAGGTCATTCCTAGATCGACAGCCTACATAGCTCAAAGCCTCGAACGATCAGCACCGTACATGCGGTTGTTTGGTTGGAGATTAAAGGAACATACCCTGATGGCCGTCGACTTAGTCGGTGGTAGTAACGAATGTGTTGTGTTGTTCTTCGAGTGTAGTGTTGGGTCAGCCATCTGGTGGGACGTGTTGCTTCTTGACAGTGACAGTAGCATCAGCCCTCGCTTTTTTATGCTGGAGAAAAGCTACGTCAATGCGGTGCACCACGCTGTCAGCAGACCTATGCTCATGGGCCATAAGAGGCTAACTGCGAGACATCGCATTATCCTCAAGCGCCAAGCGGCGCTTCTGCCAATCACACCAGTGCTACTCCGTTTTGAAGTCGCCATGGCTGCCTGAGGGTACTACCACCTCTCAGATATTGAAAAAAAAAAAAACTGAAAATAATAGTGCGTCGGCACAAGATAACTTGACTATGATACGACCAAAGTTTCAAAGCCGTGCGGTTATACGCCGTTATCCAAAGCACTACAAAATTGACCGCCGGTCGCCTCCATGGCAGTGCAAGCACATCAATACCCCTGATCAAGCTCGCAGCCCCTCAACTTCATAATTTTTCTATTGCGCATATAATGTCAGAAGTTCGGGCTTTCTATTTCTTTGCCTCAGGTGATTGCCGAGGGTCATCGACTGACGTGAGGCATGTGGCCAAGCCAGTATAGAAATCCAATGGTGTATTTCTGAACAATAGAACGAATACAAACAGAGTGTGAGTATGAGCGTGAGGATGGGTAGGAGAGGGCTGGCAGAGCCTTTATTTATACCCTATATAAGTCTCCGAGTCATACAAACCAAGAGTCGCATAATCCAAGTGCTTAGTGCTTGACGTCGCTCCGGTGACGTGATTTTTATACTCTGGCATGCTCCGAGCACCGTAGAACGCGTGTTATCATGTGGAGGGATGTAAGTCTTCTAGTGTGGTCCCAAGTTTTGGGAAGCCTATCGCAACAGACCAAACGCGGTATATATTTTCGCCATTATTAGCCCAAAAACTGGCGAAAGGATGAGTCTCATCTCAAGGGAACCGTCAAGCATCGTGAACGGTGGTTTTTGTGCGCTCCAAAACCGATTCTCAGGATGTTATTGGAATGCATACGGTCCACGCATTTGAAGTCGTTCAGAGAAACACATCATCACGCAGAAGCTTCCTCAACCGCCCGCTCAACGCGACTCAGTGTAGAAAATTCACCAAAAGTTACATATCCATACACAGACCAGCCCGCAACGAAAAAGAGTCAAAAGATTATAGGCGGCCAAGGAAACACCAGCCAAACCCGATATAGACGAACGTGACTCATCGTCAGGGTGGGAGAGTCCTGAGTGCATGAACGGGAGACAAGATCGGGGGAGGGCGAGGAACCCGATATACAAGCGCTCGAGGCGAAAGATAATCCAGCACACACCAAGAAATTAGCCCGCCGTTCGCACTCATTTGTCCTTACATCCCACCATACAGATCATTTTCGCCCCCAACGCTAGCCAGACAATTGGTGTTCCCATGAGTTTGCGTGAATTCGCCGGCCCTAACAATGACAGTATGGCCCTCACGCCTGTACGCTGTGGGCGGAGTAGTCGGAGTGGGGACGGAAGTGACGTTGTTGCGACCCTAGACGTCTACCCAGCTGCCCAGGCCTGGCATCTCCACTCCGGTGGGCGTGTTGCGGGTTCAGGTTGATCGGACTTCCGGCACGGCTCGACCAGTTTGCCTCTGCGCCGATAGGAGAAAGGAATGGGGTCGAAGCAATCCGCACGTGAGCCTTCTCGTCAAACAACTTCGGCGGAGCGCCACCCGGAACCGGATCGGACTCGTCGGCTAAAGCGTGACCGGCGGGAGTCGAGGAGAGAGGCAAGCCGGGATGGAAAGAGTTGTTTCCAATGTCGCCACGGTGGCTATCGAGTTGACGAGTAATCTCGGTGCACTGCTGGGCCGGAACGGCGTCACGCTCTGGGTCATCTCCCGGTTCGCCCGAATGACACAGGTCTAATCATCGTGCGCGTGGTAATCGGCTAGAGAGTAGTCGATAGGGGCGTTCTAGTGGACTTGATCGTATAATTCGCAAGTTGGTTAACCGGCGAGTGAGCACTCGGGTGATGTCTAGAATCAGCCCGATGATGTTCGGCGGGTGGAACGTAAGCAGCGAAGACCACAGGGCTAGGATGTCGGTTCCCGGTAGATGAAGGAGCGAGGACGGCTTGGCCGGGATCGAAGGGCACCACTTCAACGAGAGCGAACGAGGGCGAGGGCTGACTGTAGTCCGTCCGTCGATTTACGCTCAATAATTGTTGGCGGATGAGGATCGACGATAGGATTCGCGTGAGCAAGGAAAAGACCGGCTTGAGTTCCAAAGCCGGGCCTGCTGGCACCGAGAGTATCGTCCGAGATCATCCTGCCGTTCCGATGATATTTAGCTCTAGTGATCGAACTCGTCGCTATTACCGTATTTGCGCCTGTTGTGTCGCTGGATGAGCCTGCAAGAGACGAGCGCGGCCGACTAAATACGACAAGGAGAGGTCCCTGAATAGAACAAGCCTGAAGTCCATGAAGCAAATTCGATTGAGTAGACAAGTTAGCGAGATGTCGCTCGACACGTAATTGCGTACCTGTGAGTAGCCATAAACGTGTTTTTAAGGATACTACATCTACCGTGCACTTCCCTCACATGCTCTAATCTGTGTCCATCTACGCCACCTTCCCCCTGTCAGGTTCCGATAGGCTAACCGATCCGCCCGCGAGCTCGAGGCTCATTTCTGTTTGACCATCGTGTCGCCCATTGCACCATATCAGCTGTTGGAGATAAAACAAGCGTATGACTGATGAGGCAAACTGCGCCAGTACCGTCGCGAGAGGATGACATCAGGGCGGACTCCCAGTGTCATCAACCGCCATGGCTAGTCGCATGCAGAGCTGGATCCGATTCTGCTATCGGTGCAAGTCGGTAGAGGTGGACGAGTTCAGCGAGCGGAATTTCTGAGTGTAGTGGTTTGTCGATGAAGGTCTGTTGATTGACCTGCGTCGTACCACGTGATGAGGCGCACAGCCGCGTCGAGAATGAACTGTTTGTGCGTTCTGTTCAGGTTTGCTGAGTCGGTAGCATTCAACAGGAAAGGCAAGCCACAAGGTTTAGCCTAGAACACTAGAATTTTCAATTTGTAGTCTCAAGATTTCTTCAAGTGCGACCCCAGTATATGCGCCGAAAGATCGAATGAACGACCCAATTAAATCAACGGTACAAAGAGACTAGGCGCATTTGGCGCCACTTATCGTCTCGTCCTCTCAAATCCCTTATCTTCACATTTTTTTCGTCAATACCTCTATATATCTATGAGTACGTTTAATCTCTATTGTGAGCCGGACCGTTATAGTCCTTAGTCGTCCCGATTCGCCACCATTCTGCCCCCTATCGATTGAAATTGATTTGTGCCAGACGGCGTTAATCAATCTCGGGGATAAAACGCGCAAGTCCGAGGATGCCTTTAAAAGGTCCGGAACGACAAACTAGATACACAACTGTACACACACCGGCCAACAACAAAAAACCAAGAAGTCAGAACTAGCTGACGAGACACCACCGAAACATGGTAGAGACAAGCATCGTTGGCTGTCAGAGTGGAAAACCGCCTGCGTGCGTGAAGGGGAAAAAACACTGGAACTGGACTTGAAGCCCAATAGACAAGTACTCGAAGGAAGAAACACCCGAGTACACTGTAAGAAAACATCATTCATCGCTCATACCCGCTCGATCTTGACATCGCGCCGTACGCATGATCTTCATCAACAACGCTCATCGGACGCCTGGCGTTTCCATGAACCTACGTGGCCCCGCCGCTCTCAACAATGACCGCACGGCCCTCGCGAGTATACAGGACAGGCGAGATAGTCGGACTGGGTGGTGGGAGTCGACATCATTGCAACGCTAAGGCGAGTATCTAGTAGCCTGGCCCCCCACGTCATAACTCTAATGTGTCCTGAGGGCTGGGTTGATCAGGATTCTGGTATGGCTTGACTGGCATTTCTCGGCGCCGATGAGGAAAGCGGTGACCAGGTCAAATCAGTCCACACGTGAACCAATCCGTCAAACGATCCCAATAGAGCGCCGTTCTGGACGGGCTCGATCTTATCGGCCAAAGCGTGGCTGGCGGGAGCCCGGGAGGCGGGCGAGATGGGATGGGACGGGTTGTTTCCGAAGTGGGCGGGGTAGCCATCGAGTTGACGAGTACTTCCAGCAAACTATTGAGCCTGAGACGAGCCAACGCTTTAGGACGTATTCTGGCTATCCTGCATATGTTGGGTCCAACAGTCGTAGGCGTGAAAGCTATCCGGGGGGTAAGGGTGTTCTAGGAGACCTGGTCGTACGTTCCGCCGTTGATTGACTAGCGCGTGAGCAGTTGAGCACTGTTTGATCGACAGCTGAGCTCAATTGATTAATCATGTTCGGTCGGCGGAATCTACACAGAGGAGGCTATGGGGTTAGGATACCCGTTTCCGGCAGACAGGGGAGCAGGGACGACTCGGCCAGGATCGGAAGGCACGAACAAACGAGGGTAAAGGCTGACTGTGGTACGTCGGTGTGTGTTCGATCGTAGACTGGCAGAGGTATCGACACAAGTAAGAGCGACAGTAGCTTTAGTATCGGTGGTATCGTTGGGAATCATAGGTTATTCCGGAGGTAGCTCGGACGATCGAAACCGTCACCAGTGCCGCGCTTGCGCATGTGGTGTAGGTGGATCAACCAGGGAACGAGCGTGATGATATAGGCGACGCCGACGAGGGCGCCGGTAGCATCTTCGATAATTGTGTCGGTGTTGCTAGGAACCGCAGGGGCAGAAGCGATCGGTTGCAGCGCTTCGAAAATGGTCGAATAGCTTCTCGCACTTGCCAACGACTTGATCAAAGGGTTGAACAAGAAGCAAGGACGCAAATGGAGCGGAAGTCGGTGCGATTGATGCGCGAGGAGTGGTGCTGGGTTGGACAGGGGCGCTCGAGGTTATCGGCACAGTCTACGGTTACATACAATGGTCAATTATAAATCATTTTAGCGTGTGAAATACGCACCATCGTGACCGGGATGGTGCTCGAGACAAGGTTCCTGGACGCAGTTATAGGGGTTGAGGTGGTCTATGAAACTTGGTCGTCCTGGGCGTCGTTGTGGTCAGAACGGACATTTTGCCGAAGAGTGGAGTGACAGTGATGCACGTGACTCTATGGCACATGACGAGGCCTCGGAATCGGCGCCAATAAATTGGATTCGAAACTTGACCACCAACCTAGTAGGTTGTGTCTGACGCAAACGCCTCGCTTTCGTTGTCTATACTTCGTAGAACTACTCGAACTCCACTCCAGCCTTGCCTTCAGGATCATTCGTGTCAACCAAATTACCAATCATCTTATTTAACGAACTCGGGCGAGACAAATGTCATACTTTCTGTTCGATGGTTCTGCCTCTGTTGGGACTGGGGTAACCCGTGATACTGTAATTGAAGCTGGAATTTTACCGCCCTGCCCCATCTTGCCCCAGCTTGTGCGGTGATCATCCTGCCAAGTAGTCGTCTGTCAGGCACACTCAGAGTCCTGCGTCTCCAAATCTATCCGCGCCTATGACGGCCCCGGCGTCGGATCATTCATAATAGACCAAGGCGCCCACCAACCCAACCCTCCGTGTCGGCTATTCGTCCTCCGACGCCAAATTCGATAAACTTAGGCGCACACGTGCGCTAATCTGCACGTTCGGGAGGCAGTGCGCGTTCAAGGTCGCTGATCTCAACCCATCGGTGCCTGGCATCGGGGTTAGTATGATTGATGGCTTCCGAGTTATGGCGATGTGGCTGCCCAAATCAACTAATGAACGCGAGCGTCACATTCCCCGGCGCTATTTTCGACTGTGTTCTTGCCGCATAAATAGGAGTCCATCGTACATGTTCTCACTATCCTCGTCCTGTTCGATTCCTCACGACAATGTCCGCCGCCGCCAAGAAGTACGAGGCAGATGCCTATATAGTCGTCGTGCCCAAGCCATCAAAGGGCGTTCTGGGCTTCAAGCGCTACGCTGACGATGACACAGCTGTAAGTATTACAACCCCAAGTTTTTGAAACGCCGATTTAACCATCTTTTTCTAGCCTGATGCTCGCGGACAGTACATGTTTTGGATCAAGATAGGAGATAGTGCTAGCCCTATGGACCGCTTGCAGAAGTACCCGAATCCCGATCAAGCGTAGGCATTTCATTCTACCTTTTCTCCGCCGGCATCTTATAAGTATTCACCTGTTTTGTTGGGTAATAGCCTGGGCCTGGTTCATTTGACTAAGTGTTCATCTACCAAGCCTGGAAAAGATCTGGAACGGCTGCATTTGCGACAGATTGGAGAAACAGATAGTATGTCCGACGCCCTCTTGTTTTACCAGTTTTATCAATCAGGTTTCTATCCCATTTTAGCCGAGTGGCACGCCCTATATGCAGCCGATAAGGACGGGGCCACAAAGCTATGTGACGCCCTGCACCATCTTCTCATACAATGCCGACCTACGAGTCCTCCGACCGAGACTTTTGATGACTTCTCTCTGGTCTTCGGCACTCTGATCGATAACCGGTTCCAGAACAATCAGGTGGACGGCAGAGAGGTTCTTATCGCACCTAGTCGCGTCTATGCGATATATCTACTAGTTACGCCTAACACCAACACTACAAACGTTGGAGTGGCCACGGTATGTTGCTGGTTGGACTGACTAAGACCCTAACATCGATGAGTATATGAACACGAATAGGGAAATGCAACCAGATACTCGATTTCGATTAGGTCGGCCGAGACCCCGCATATCACGTCGTACGCTCTCATGGCCGAACGTTTCAAAACTTTGATGCCGAGCTTCTCGTAAGTCATCCAGTAAGTCGCTTCAAATTATGAATAACAACTGGCCCATGCAAGTTTTAACGGGTTCCGCGTCGATACGAAGCAGCAGATGCCAGTTGTAGTGGAGATGATGCAAGAGAAGTTGAGGGAACTCCTGGATTTTACGACAAGCGAGTATGGTGCGTCTCATCAATTAGTGTGATACCAAAGCATCCTACTAAGGGTTATCCAAGGATGTCAATGGGAGGAATACGAGGACGGTTGGTTCGTGGTCGAAGGAGAGCAGATGCCAGCATTCCTACTTGATCAATTCGTTGATTGGTTCGACGAGGGACCGGTAGATTTGCTGGCGTACAACCGCGAACCCAACAAGTTCCCACTACCCGAGCGTATTTGGAGTAAGCCAGGGATTTTGAAGAAAATGGACAAGATGGAGGAGGACAAGAAACATCAAGGATGATGATAAGTCGTTGAATGTGGCTGATTATCCAGGTTTTTTGGACGAAACGATTCATTTGAAAACTGTATTTGTACGCAATTCTCGCCGAGCTGTTTGACGGAAGAATATACTATGCCTTTGGCGAGTGTCTCACCAATTCATGAGCAACAGTTGGAATCAAGATGTCGCCCAACCTGCGCAAAACCGAGCTCTACACAGTTCTATATCTCATTTTTGTCCCCTTTTAGCGGACACGCTTCTTAACAGAGAAACATGTAAAACCTAACGGGAATACTCCATGTTCCAGCATGTGATCAAGAGTTACTAATTTGAGCGTTACAGTTTAAGTTAGTTTATCAGCTCCACCAGCTCCAAGGGTTACGTAGCGCCAAACGTTAAAAACGTCATTGTGGTGCCGGCGGCTCGCGGCGCACTTGCCGCTTTTGTCCGGCTGTCGCTACCGCTCACGGCATTTTACATGTGAGACATGATGTCATTTAGCTCATCACATAACTTATAATCACTCGTACTGCACTCATCCTGACTCTCAAATCCTCTTCCTGAAGCCACCCCGACTCCTGTAGTCTCATATCTTTACTTTTGATTTTAAACCATGAACTCCGGAACATCAATTAATTCTAATTCTCCCTCTGCTGCACACGGCGACGAAGCCATAAGGTCCATCCAATCCTCTTTCCGCCACGAGGACGATACCCATTTTGATCCTCCACACCGACAACCCTCTCCAATACAGGGCGCTTCCAGTGCTAGTAGCTCTATAGACTCGGTAAACGGAACGGGTAAGTATCTCGGCGCTGATCCGGCAATGCTATATGCTAACTAGTGGTCCCATACTCCAGGTGCGACTCCGACGTGTGATAAGCCAACCAAGCGAGACAAATTGGCCGGAAAGGTCGGAAAAGTAAGGTCCTGATGGAAATGCTATGAATAAAAGCGCTGATTTGTGGTTTGCAGGTTGTTGCCAAGATCACCCATGATCCGGAGCTGCACGATCGAGCGATGCTCCGGGAGATTGGTGGCAAAGAACTCGTCGATGGACTGACCATGGTGGATAGTTCGACGCTCTAAACTATCTCATACTATTTACCTGACTGACACCATTCTTTCCCGCGCCATGCTGATACCCCAATAGTTATACTGTATCTCGATTGATAGTGATATTGTGGAATTACTTGAATTTACCCTGAATTTTGCGGAATGAAGCTAACCTGTCGGACCGGCAGCTTTCGAACAACCAGAATTGTGAGAGAGATGTAGCCTATACCAGACGTCTGATCATGAACCTTGATCCGGATCATGAACTCATATCATGCCATAAATACCCAAGTAGACTGGCGCATATAGGCGACTAAATGTCAGCCTCAAGATATTTCTGGGACCGGCGTGAGGGTTCGGTTGTTGAGTATATGGTCGTGTTTCATGCATGATTAGGCACAATAGGGTGCAAGAATTGACGAATTGCAGGAGTTTGATAGATACTGAAGCACGCTAAAGAACGTGACGACATCAATCATACGTCGCACTTGGAAAGAAAAAGCAGATTTATTATGATCTCCTTTTGACTGGGCCATACATATCATCTGTGCAGCTAGCTATTAACCATTTAAAACTCATGGCGGGGGGCAGAACGTGAGAGTGTCTATGTATTAATTTGTCTATCAGAGCCATCCTTCCTATCCCGTAATAAAATCACTCACAATCAGCCTTCTTCGAAGCTGGGCAGGTCCAGAGCGCAGTTCCGCTCGACTCGTCATAAGCATACACGTACGAGCGCGGACACCTATCTTTGAAGTACGAATAGTACTGCACGCCAGACGGAGGGCACGTGGCCGGAGTGCTGTGCGAGCCAGAACAGCAATTGGGCGAGTCACCCTGATTACCGTCTAGGTTTGCAACACAAGCAGACTGTAGAGGAGTTAGAAAGAGAAGTGAGACCGAAAGAGTTGGCGTGAACGCGCCTTGCAGCCAACAGGGAAACCAGTAGAGTCAAACGGCCCCTTGAGAGCAGCCGGGCAGTCAGGTCCGAGGTCAACAGGGCACGAGGCGACCTCGCATCCAACGTTGTTGGTGATGCTCATCGGTAGGTTATAACCGTCAACCAAGCTCACTATAATTTACCTAAATGAATCATTGCCCCGTAGTTGTTTTACCACAACAAACTCACCATCGTACCAGTCTAATCCATCGGCGGCGCTGAGCGTCCACTCAGCAACACTGGCAGGTGGCACACCAGTGCCGATGCGCGGATCACATTGCAGCCCACCGTTGCAGCCACCGTCGGCGCACGAGTTTGGACCGGGGTTGGTCGAGAAGTTGCAATTGCGGCGACCCTATGCGTGTCCGAGATTAGTGAAAAGGGCCGATCAATGCTGGAGAAAGTAAACCCACCCAGATACGACCAGCCTTCCAGTTATCCGGCACAGTGAATGTGCGCTTAGTATACGCAGCAGCCTCCCAGCCGGTCTCGATAGCAGGAGTGGCAGATCCAACGTTGAGGTCGGTCTACATACAAGGTTAGTTTATGTATTTGACATTCCGGAGAGGTATTTACTTACGAAAACAGCGGGCCAGATCGTGAACGGGCAACCGTTGTAGACAGTGAAGGTACGACCGAGTACAGAGCCAGCGAAAGCGAGGAGGGCGGCCGACTTCATCATGATGAGAACCTTTAGTCGTAAGAAAGTAGTGGAGCGTTGATGATATCGATATGCTATTTTCTATAAGCTTTTATATCCTGCCAGGTATATCTTCTTTGCGACTTCGAGGAATCGGAATACGAGCGCGTAGTTAGGAGGTGGAACTCGAACAGAATATGCCCCAAGCGAGATGAGCAGAGGATGCCGGTATCGCGTCGTCTAGTTCCCAAGACCGCCTTCTATGTCGAGGATAGATGAAAGAAGCAGACTAGCGAGCGATAATCGTGTTACGGGTTTGCGGAACGGCCGTGTCGGGCATTAAAAGAGTTCGGATGTTGAACAGGTTTTAGACGACTGGAATTAGATGATATTCAGCCAATAAGTGAAGCTTCCAGATTATTAGTCGCGTATCAGCCGACCGCAGCAAGTGCGCATGGCGCCGAGCCGGGAAGTGGTGGTTGTTTAGAGGAAGTGGTCGGACACGTGCCGCCTGGCTTATGATGTCATATTGGTAAACACCGCGCTTGAGAAAGAATTCTTACCCCATCCCGACTAGTTCACAGCACATACGATCTAATACCGTATTATTTTCAAAGGTCCCCCGAGTCTCATTATACGAGCGACACTTATACCTACAGAAATATGTAGGCAGCATGTGCTCACCTGCTTGGATCTTATCTTATCTTATCTGCCCCAAGACATTTGGCCGTCAGCTCTTCTAGTTTCTCGCCACTTGTCATAGTTGTGATATCTCGCCTACTACACACACATATTCAACCCAACTCGTTTAGACATTCAGATCTCCTATAGTCAGACCTTTGCCCCCCCATCATCAGTTTCGAAGTTCTCGCATTACCCACTTTGAACTTAGAGCCGCGTCGGTTCGTGAATGCTGGTATCTACGTATTAGTTCTCAATTCGCGTGTCTGCCTCTCGGGATCCTTGGGTTACTTCATTTGATAACATTCTATTACACTTGAAGCTCGTCGACTGGGACCTGGATGGTTGACCCGCTAACCAGTTGCGCATATAATGTATGATTCACTCTCCAAAGATGCAGTTATTTCGAAGCAGAAGCACAAGTATTGGGCTGTTTTACCTAGCCACGAGAGACATCGAAACATTCTCTGGTGTGCCGCGAAGCGGATCGATATACATGGCTAAGAAACTCCAGCCGATACAACACACTTTTCAGAATAAAGATGACCACCCTGATTGAATACCAAAGTGGTTCGTGTGATTGGAGACAATCCTAGAGAAAAAAGAAGCAGTTGAAACCATAGGCTAATTGTGAAGGGAGGGAGTAGCTCGGTCAATCATAAATAAACAAAAACCCCTTCCGTGAACCTCAGCTGGAAGGCATGGTCACTGATTACACAGACTATGCGATGCAATAGATGGACTTTGATATAATCCAAGCATTATCGGAAAATCTGGTGAGTGTAGCAAGTTCTACGCAGCGATGGTTCAGCAAGCTCGCGATCCCACAGTCATCAAACCGGAAGTTTTGGCATCTGCAGGAGACCGAGGGGATCGGGCGAGAGCGTCCTCGGAGACCCACAGGACAAACATCGTTGATTACGCCTGGACGATATCCTGCAGGCCCATGGTTGTCCCTGGAAAATCTGTCATATGTCGGGGTAGAAGTTGGTTGAGGTCAACAATGGCGAAGGGAGGCCTGAGAAGCGGGGGGAGTGTGGGCCAAGAAATTTATGCCTCGAGAACAAAGGACTTGTGAATGATTAGCGGACGTACAATTAGGGCCGAGCTTACCGTCTATTGGTCGCCCCGGCTGATGGAATGTCCCACTTCGCATCCTGATTGCCTTTTCTGGCGAGGAGGATAGTCAACGGAAGTAATCAGTACGGCGCTTAGGCCATAATAAGGCTCTATTGTGACCGACTGACCACAAGCCCAAATAAAGACCCTGACGCCCAAACAAACCTCCGCTATTGAAAAGCAAGCCTGTCAAGCCATGAAGCCGCCCACCGTCCCCTCGCTCCCCATCATCCTACGATGCGCGATCCAGTCTTTCCCGTATTCTGCGCTCTAGGAATCGTTTTATGCTTATTGCCTCTGCCATGGCACTGGAAGGCTCGCAACACTGGCACACTGCTCTACCTTGGGTGGACGATCACTGGCTGCGTCATCTACTTCGTCAACTCGCTATTTTGGGCGGGCAACTTGCGCAACCCAGCGCCCGTATGGTGTGATACCTGTGAGTGATTGATATAATAAGGCCTGGATTATACTTATTCGAATTTTAGCCACGAAGCTCATGATCGGGCTTAGTGTTGGTATTACTGCCTCGTCGTTGTGTATCAATCGCAAATTGTATCATATTGCGACTATAAAAAGCGTGGTTGATATGCGCTCATCGGTACGCCGTCGCTCTACATTCGAAGCGACAAACTCATATTTGTTTTCAGAAAAAGCGAAACCTCATCATTGACTTGCTGCTGGGTATCGGCCTTCCTATCCTTGTTATGGCCTTACGTGAGTACACGTTTGATAGATACAGGCATTTGCTAAATGATTTTTAGACTACATTGTCCAAGACCATCGTTTCGATATATTGGAGGATTATGGCTGCTGGCCTGGTAAGCCTCACTCGTCTCTGTACATTATGTTTACTCAAGCAATTATACAGCTACATACAACACACTCCTTACCGTCCCTCTTGTCTTGATCTGGCCTATCATTATCTCGGTTGCATCATTCATTTATGCTGGTAGGTACAGTGTATATGCTTAGTGTGGCTTTGGCTAACTTTCGTCGTAGGCCTGACAATCCGCGCCTTCCTCGAGACCAGACGTCAGTTCGCCAAAGCCCTGTCCGCAAAATCGACCGGCTTAAACACATCCCGCTATTTCCGGCTCATGGCCCTCGCCGCGACTGAAATGTGCTTCTCCTTACCCTTCTCGCTCTACCTGCTTATCATCAACGTCAACAACTCCAATCTGAACCCTTGGATCTCATTCAACGACACGCACTTTGGATTTAGTCGGGTCAACGTCGTGCCGTTCATGTTCTTGAATGCGGTACCACAGACTCGGAACTTGATTGAGATCACGCGTTGGGTGACCCCCGGTGGCGCATTCTTGTTTTTTGCGTACTTTGGCCTGGCGGGAGAGGCTAGCGAGGAGTACAAGAAATTCTTCTGGAAGGTGGTCAAACCTTTGGGCATCAAGCCTCCCGCCCCAAAGCAGAGCCGTCCGAGCTGGTATGTTCCATGTGAACTTTGTTTCGCCACTGAGGCTAACCTAAACTTTTACGATGTAGGTCTAACAAGATCGTATCGAATGCCTCGAGCAATACTCGTGATATCGCTACTTTCCCATCCTCACGCCCAACCTTCAACGCCACGACCTCTCTCGCTTCTATCGCTACCGACGATAAGTCCGAGACAACTGACATCAAAGGACAGCCACCCGCCACCCATGTCCATGACCTTGAAGGTCAACAATAGAAACGGAGGCCCGTCGTTTTAAAAGGGGATTTATGCTTCGTTAGGGGTTTACGCGGGGTCTTTGACTTATTGTTTTAGTCTTATCCAGCACTTTGTTCGTTTTTACACATTGTTCTTTCGTTGCAGTTGTATTTTGCGTGTATCTTTCTACGTGCTCTTGATGTAAATCAAATTGGTTAAAATCTAGGTTATACTCTCTAAGTCACCCAAGTGGCAATGAGACTCATATCGTAAGCTACAGAAATATGGAGTGTAAAAAAACTCAAACCAAGCCTAACAGATTGTTAAATTAAGTTTATTCAATCAGGAGAATAATGCATATATGCGTTCATTGTGTTGACAATTCCTTATGGCCATTCCATCGGTTTGCCATGGTG
Source organism: Ceratobasidium sp. 428 (assembly GCA_019623705.1). Classification (NCBI taxonomy): domain Eukaryota; kingdom Fungi; phylum Basidiomycota; class Agaricomycetes; order Cantharellales; family Ceratobasidiaceae; genus Ceratobasidium; species Ceratobasidium sp. 428. Next base: position 61,923 of record WSTJ01000020.1, read on the forward strand.
ATACAAAATCAACACTGGCAATACTTTCACTCGCTTTTCCAAACACCATAACGTGGTCTCGAATTTCCATCCTCCAGTCCAATTCGTAGCCTGATTGGGTTTGCTCGACCATCTCCATCCTCAGCAAACAGACCAACCACAGAGGACTTCGCGGACCGTGCGTCGGGATCGCTTGCCCCTGGCGTTACAAATTGATACTCCGCGAATAGTTGAGCCACAACGGGTAACGGGCTCATTAGTCTCATTTGAGCAAGGTCGAGTTCCGGAACAGTCTTATCCCGGTCCTTGTCGCGGAGCTCGGCCGGTATATGAACGGAAGTTGTGGTGGTTTTTGTAGTCATGATGAAGATAACGAGGGCAATAAGACCGTAAAGCAAAAGCAGCGCGACGAATGAAAGCAGTGGTGCCAGGGGGTATCGACCCAATATAGTTGGCGCAATGATCTCGACATTGGTGGCTGGGACAAATACAAATGACCCGGAGACAATTCCGAGAGCGAGGCGCCCGAGCTCTTGGTTAAGAAGGGACATTACTTCCTCCGTCGTATTAGCGAGCATAGCTCGAGCTCGAATGTTAGTGGTAAGTCGATCGGTAACCAGTTGCCAAGAGTAAGGAGATATCAAAGTTGTTGCGAATCTGTCTTCAGCCAAGACCGTTCCTTCCGGTACAAGCTCCCAGTTTTTGTCTCCTGCGGTTCCATCGTAGGTGACAGTAGCGTTGAGTACATCGATACTGCAAGACGCATAAACAGTAACAGCCGGAATGGGATATGTGTCGACTGCTGGATTTGGTGTTCGAGTAGGCCCATCAGTTTGACTGGACCAGCGCAACTGTAGGACGGAAGCAACCGGATTTGCTGCCTGGCCATTGGCAAGCCCATACAGGATGGCGCCACTATCCCGGATAGGAGGCCCATTCCAGTTTTGACCTGTGGCTGGCGGAACTAGAGCCACACTCATTATCGTGCTGCCATTGCTTGGAATAGCCGTAATTCCGATGTTGGTACAGTTCGTCATATAGGTGCTGTCATGGTCGCATTTGTTGTTTAGTGAATCGCAGCGAGCACGCATTCCGAATGTGGTAGCCGTGAACTTGGCGAGTTTATTGACGGAAAGCGGTACAGTAATTGCCGTATCGTTTGCGTCAGCCAGAGTGATCGTCATCCGATCAACTGAAGAGTTTGAAACCACAGATTGCCCGACATCTACGAGCCAGGGGTATTTTTGAGCCCATCCGTCGAGAGAAGCCATACAGACGCCATCAAGTGGGGGGAAATCAAACTTGTCGCAGTATGTTTCGTTGAATTTAAAAGAAGTCAGAAGAAGTTCCGAACCAGTAGTCGATGATGTCACGTTGTATAATACTGCAGTCGTCGTTGCATGAAGCCAGAGGTCGGCAAGTCCAATTAGATGGGTAATTAGGTAGACGACGACTCCCATCACTACGGGAGTGGTGAAATACGATGGAGCATTAGGTCGGCGCGAGCGGCCTCTGATTAAGTAGAAAACCGCATCCTGAAGCGAGATGATACTTGAAGCGCTCAATACTTGGAGCATAAGTCCGTATCTAAGTGGATACGCATAAGGAGGTTACCCAGTATAGAAATTCGGTCTTTGAGGTACTCACTGAAGTGGCGTAGGACCAGTGATACGGCGCGGTTGGTCGGCCGCTTGGTCCATTACCCAAAGGTAAGCGATTCGATAGGCGACTAGTGACATCAATACTGGACTAGTAGCCGCAATAATAGTACTCTAGAAGGGGCAAAACTATGTTTGTACGGAGGTTATCACACAGGTCTAGTTTTCTACTCACAATGAAGGATGTTGCTGTAAGTGCTCTTAATGTCGCACTTTCAACGGTTCCTTCAAGTTTCGTTGTTCCTTCGTCGACTAGAATATGTCCAAGACGAAAGCCTTGGGAAGCAGGCGTTTTGCTTTTGGTGAATAACCATGCAAGAATCCCAAGACCGAGCCCAGAGGTCAATACGAATATTATGAGCGTTGGGAGGAGTATACTACAGCTCAGCCGCCGGTGTGTGTCGTGGGCTTGCGTAAGTCTGGCTTGTTGTTTGCCGCCCAGAAATGACTGGTGGCTCCTGGTCGGAGATTTGGAATCCAGGAGTGGATCCTCCGGTGCAGGATCAACTGTGTTCGCTTGTTGCTGCTGGATGGGAGACGAGTGATATGGTAGTCTATAAGGGAATCGTTCGTGTTCTCCTGGAGTTAGAGCACCGGGAGCACCTGCTTGATAGGCTAGAGAGCAATTAGTGACTAGACTGTTAGGACAACCATATGATGAGAAATGCCTTGTAAAGAGGACATTGCAACACGTTTTCAAGAGACGAGCTGAGTTGTTGTTGAGGAGATGGCTTGCCCAGGCGGGTTTACAAGCTCCTGGAGTATCATTTGGTTGTAAAGAAGCCCGGGCTTCGGTAGAAACGTAACCTGGCTATAAAAGGTATTTGGTGTCTGATGAGATCTCGGCCATGAATGATTAGCGAGGTGGTTAAACCCCACACAGATAGAAACCACGCCCGACCAGCGTATTTACGGTTGTCGCACGATACATTCCCGCAGATCATCTCAGACATTTTAATCTGAAAACAAGTTTTCAGGCTATGACCTGCTGGCGTGGTGGCGAGAAGTACCGGCCCGATTTCCCCGCAACAACAGATTCGGTAAATCACGTGAAACCTATTTGCCGATATCGCCGAGTAACGGAGGCGCGTACAACAAAACAAACCACTCTGCACAAAGCCAACGTGTCAAAATTCGACATGTGGAAATTTGAGTCTTTTCTTGTGAGCTTCTATTATACTTATGATCGCAAGTGGACAGTTGAAATTCACGGAAGGGGTAAAGGATGTTGAAAGGGGAGCTGCAGAGGGCAAAATGTTGAAATTTGGCACATCCGGGCTGTCAAGAGCCATTCGACCCGGTAGCTCGGAAGTATCCAAATTTCAGTGTTGAATTGATTTTGTGGATGGAGAGTGAGGGAGTTGTCTTCGTATGTTTCTTGGAGTATTCATGACTACAGTATCATACACATTCAAAACCCTCCAGAAAGAACCAATAAATCGCATAGTGTTTCAACCTAGAATAAAATGATACCCCGCCATACATCCTGAAGTAACTGACTGATTGCTGGGCGCGGGGGATATTGCTGCTGTAAGGTTCGTGTTCTCCATGGAACTTGACCTACTGGTCTCAGAATTTCTGCCGAATCCACTATCCCACATCTCGCTCGCGGTATCAGAACATATTTACAACAATTGTAGCTACTATACATGCATGTTCACAGCAAAACACGACCCCCAATCTCACGTCAACGAGTTACACACCAGTCCAGCAAGACAAACTATCTCGCTCGAATTCCAAGTAAGAACCTAGGAGCTAGCCAAGTTTGAGCATTCGCATACATCCACCACTAAACCTTAGCGTTGCCGTTCTGAGCGCCTTCGAGTTGGCTAGTTACTTGCGCCAAAGGACCCGGTGGTGACTTTTCGAAATCCGAAGAGTCTTGATCGGGGTTAAGGTTCCAGTACTGTATGTGTTTCAGGAAATGGAACAGGCCGGTTGCCATCAAACATCCAATAGATGGGCCGACCCAATACTACAGCGCGAACAACTGTCAAGGAGTCGTCGCATCAAGGAAATAGCCGTCGCTCACCACCCAATGTTGCTTGTGGAACCCAGTAACTACAGCTGGCCCAAACGCTCGTGCAGTATTCATCGCTGCTCCAGTATAGATCGTGCCCCAAAGCTGGCCAGCGAACAACGTTAGACCGATTCCAATCTACATTAAAGCGCCAAATTGGTTATACGAGACGCAATAAGCCCAAAAGCGACTCACGGGGGCCAATGGTTTTGTCCGCTGTCTTGTTACGGCTAACATTAGCACTGCTAGAACGAGCTACCAGTAATACCACAGTAAGTGCCAAAGTAGTCAGACGAGAAACGAGCTGAGCGTACCGCAGCAGTCAAGAATGCCTCGATAAACACGGCCTGAGCAGAGTTAACCCCAGGTCCAGGAGCGGGACTATGCGACGTCATCTTATTATCTGCTCCGTTACATCATGGGTGCAGAGCGGCCAACTCACGCAACAACCAACGGACCGGGCAATAGCCCTAGCAACAGCGCAGAAGCCGCAATACCC